>RJWJ010001845.1:13379-116018 GCA_004363605.1 Indri indri | reverse complement strand
GAATTCCTGAACAGACCAATATCAAGGACTGAAATTGAAACAGCAATAAAAAACATCCCAAAAAAGAAAAGTCCCGGACCAGATGGTTTCACACCCGAATTTTACCACACCTACAAAGAAGAACTGGTGCCCATCCTGCACAAATTATTCCACAACATCGAGAAGGATGGACTCCTCCCCAACACGTTTTATGAAGCCACAAAACCAGGAAAGGATGCATCAAAAAAGGAAAACTACAGACCAATTTCCCTTATGAATATAGATGCAAAAATTCTCAACAAGATTCTAGCTAACCGAATCCAGGTGCTTCTTAAGAAAATAATCCACCATGACCAAGTGGGCTTCATTCCAGAGATGCAGGGATGGTTCAACATATGCAAATCTATAAATGTAATTCACCACATAAACAGAAGCAAAAACAAAAACTGTATGATACTCTCAATCGACGCAGAAAAGTTCTGCTATCTTTGGATTTCACACATCAAACAAGCAACAGGTACAAATTACAGTTCCAAAGGATACAGCATTTGCACATTGGAAGGTACCAAATAAATTTGGTAAATGTATAAATGCATGATACAATGAATAAAGTTGACCAGTTTGGATACAAAGTAAAGAGGAGGAAGGACGCTGACCAGGCAAGGAGAAAGAAATGGTGGAAGAAAGTAATATCTGTCTGTCTTGGGAATCACAAGACCTACATTTCAGGGTAAACAGCAAACCCCTTAGTGTGGTATTCATTGCCTCAATCTGATTTCCAGGCCCATCTTCCACTCTGCCCAACGCTACAGCCATTTCCTTCTCCAGATAGGTACACACACACACACACACACACACACACACAGACACACACACACACATACTTGCCACTGCTCATACTGTTTCCTTTACCTGCTGTGACCTCCCTCCTTCCCCCTCCACCTTCACTGCCAGTTAAATTCCTAGTTATCCATCAGGATAAAGCTGAAAAGCCTTCTCTTGAGCACCTTCCCAGATACCAACCCACCTTCCTCCTCCTCTCCTCCTAACTAATCATTCTCTCTCCCCAAATCCCATGGCACTTTGTGCTCGTCCCTGTTTTAGAACTTGACATCTTGTGTCATCTTTGTCCAAATGTCTGTCTTCCATTCTAGGCCATGAACTAGGGCAAGCCATGGATCTTAGGCCCCTGTGAGTCCCTAGCCCCTAACATAACTCCAGGCATATAGTAGATGCTCAATATGTGCTCACTGAATGATTGAATGACTACCATCTGGGGTGTTTGTCCTGTAGCTTCAGGTAGACAGCTCAGCTCTTCATGACCTGGGAAGACACTTGTGTGATGTGTGTGTGTGTCTGTCTGTGTGTGTTTTGTAAGATTTTAACTCCTCTAGAATGAATAGTGATGGTCCTATTGCAAGCTGTGCAGCAAAAATCAGTGGACAATATCCCCATGCCAAAAAATGGTTCTAGACACTGAACTTACACCCTTTACAAAAAAAATTAATTAAAAATGGATCAGAAACATAAATATGAAACACAAAAACAAAAAAATCCCAAGAATAGAAAAATAAGCACCACATGTACTCACCATCAAATTGGTATTAACTGATCAACACCTAAGTGCACATATAGGCATAACATTCATCAGGTGTCGGGCAGATGGGAGGGGGTAGGAGGGGATGGGTATATACACACATAATGGGTGCGATGTGCACCGTCTGGAGGATGGACACGCTTGAAGCTCTGACTCAGGTGGGACAAGGGCGATATATGTAACCTAAACATTTGTACCCCCATAATATGCTGAAATAAAAAAGAAAAAATAAATAAATAAAACTCCTAGATGATAACACAGGAGAAAATCTAGATGACCTTGGGATTGGCCATGGCTCTTTAGATACAACACCAAAGGCACAAGACAGGGAATAAATAATTGATGGAATTCATTAAAATTATGAACTTCTGCTTTGTGAAAGACACCATCAAAGGAATGAGAAGACAAGCCACAGACACGGAGAAAATATCTGATAAAAGACTGCTAGCCAAAATATACAAAGAGCTCTGAAAACTCAATAAGAAAACTACTAACAACCCAGTTAAAAAATAATGGGTACGAAGTTAGAAAGGAAGAATAAATTCTGGTGTTCTATTACACGGTAGGGTGACTATAGCAAATAACACCGTAGCGTATACTTCAGGATAGCTGAAAGAGAAGATTTTGAATGTTATTACCATAAAGAAATGATAAATGTTAAAGTGATTGATTTGGTAATTACCCATTATACAATATATACATGTGTTGAAATATCACACTGTACCTCATAAATATGTACAATTATTATGTGTCAATTATAAGTTTAAAAATTAATTTAAATTGTTTAAATGAGCGAAAGATCTGAATAGACAGGTCACCAAAGAAGATATACAGGTAGCAAATAAACATATGAAAAGATGTTCAACATCATACACCATTAGGGAACTGCGCATTAAAACAATGAAATACCACTACATACCTACTAGAATGCCCAAAATCCAGAACACTGACAATACCAAATGGTGGCCAGAATATGGAGCAACAGGAACTATCATTCATTGTTGATAGGAACGCAAAATGGTACAGCCACTTTGGAAGACAGTTTGTCACTTTCTTAGAAAACTAAACATACACTTAACCATACAATTGTGCTCCTTGATATTAACCCAAATGAGCTGAAAACTCATGTCCACACAAAAACTTGAACACAGATATTTATAGGAGCTTTATTTAAAATTGCAAAAACTTGGAAGGGACCAAGATGGTCTTCAGTAGGTAAATGAATAAACTGTGATACATGCAGACAATGGAATATTATTCAGCACTAAAAGAAATGTGCTATGAAGCTGAAGCTATGAAAAGTCATAGAGGAACTTTAAATGCATATTACTAAGTGAAAGAAGCCAATCTGAAAAGACTACATACTGTATGATTCCAACTATATAACATTCTGGGAAAGACAAAAAAATTTGAAAACTATGAACTATGAAGACAGTAAAAAGATCAGTGGTTGCCAGGGTTTAGGAGGGTGGGAGAGAGAAATAGGCAGAGCACAGGGCATTTTTAGATCAGTGAAACTATACTCTGTGATACCATAATGGTTGATACATATTATTATACATTTGTCAAAGCCTAGAGAATGTGAAACACCAAGAGTGAACCCCAGTATAAAACTATGGTCTTTGAATGATAAAAACGTATCAATGTAGGTTCATCAGTTGTAACAAATGTACCACTCTAGTGCAGGATATTAATAATTAGGAAGTCTGTGGGTGTGTGGGGGCAGGGAGTAGTATATGGGAACTCTGTACTTTCTGCTCAATTTTGCTGTAAATCTAAAATTGCTCCAAAAAATAGTCTATTAACAATAACCTTGAACCCTCATATGCCTATGTAAAAATCCATGCACATATTCTATTTTTCCCTTCTGTGTCTTGTCTCATTTCACATTTTTAATTATTAGTTATACCTCATCAATACATATATCAGTTATGAATTGATTACCACATTTGTCCCAAACTTTTAGTTTTTGATCTATAATCTATTCAAAGCAAAAAAAAAAAAAAATGGATGGACAGAGACAGAAAGGAGGTAAAGAAATAAGGAATGCTCTGTTTTTGTATTTTTTTAAAAAAAAAACATTTACCTGGGAATATTTGTTTATGTTAAGAAGAGTATGGTTAGCCCTAGTAATAATCATGCAGTAGGAAATGGGGGTTCCTTATTAGGCACCTTTGTACCACAGGATTTCCATCAAATCCCCTAGGTCTGTTCTCTGGCAAGAGGCAATCTCACATTTCTTCCTCCACCCCAAAGGTCAGCTTTTACTTACAAAGACCCTCTGAAGCCATGTGCAATTTAAACAAGGGCCTTGTGGAGATCAGTCTATACATTTCAGAGACCCTAGGTCATGTCCATTTACTCTGTCAGTAGCTAGTTAGTTAACCTTCTGCTGTAAAGTGTCCCTGCAGCTGGACAGACAAGAAGCAGACATATCACAGCTTCATAGTAGAGATCAGAAATCTTGGTTTTAGTACTATCTTCTCCATTAACTACTATAACCTTGGGAAAACAAATTAGCTGCTCTATGCCTCAGTCTCTCCATTTGAAAAAGAATGGTCTTGAACTTAAATCTCTCTCCCAGATATTCTACCTTCCAAAAAGTTCTAAAGAGTGCACTGATACGTATTAAGAGGGAGGAAAAGGATTACTCAGCAAATGGTTCTAGAATTTAGCTGTTAAAAAAAAAAGCCAATTGAGATACCTCATACCACATGACAATATAACTCCAGTCAAATAAAGGCGCACACGGTAAAAATGTTTACTAATCATTAGAAGAAAATATGTACTCTAATGGTCTTATCTGTACATGGTAAAAAATTTTGGGGGGCCAGGCGCGGTGGCTCACACCTGTAATCCTAGCACTCTAGGAGGCCGAGGAAGGTGGATTGTTTGAGCTCAGGAGTTCGAGACCAGCCTCGGGAAGAGCGAGACCCCCGTCTCTACTAAAAATAGAAAGAAATTAATCGGACAACTAAAAATATATAGAAAAAATTAGCCGGGCATGGTGGCGCATGCCTGTAGTCCCAGCTACTCGGGAGGCTGAGGCAGTAGTATCGCTTGAGCCTAGGTGTTTGAGGTTGCTGTGAGCTAGGCTGACACCACGGCACTCTAGCCCAGGCAAAAAGAGTGAGACTCTGTCTCAAAAAAACAAAATTTGAATTTAAGGACAACGGAAGAAATTGCAAAGGAAAACATTAAGAAACTTTCTACATGAAAGGGGAACTAATATACATAGAAATATTAAGAAACTTAAAAGGCAAATACAAATTGAGAAAAATGCAATAAAAAGAAAGAATGGTTCATATCCTACCCCCAATTTGAAAACATCTCCCTCTCTTAGTCCTTGACAAGAGGGAAGGCAGGGGATAAACTCCGACCCAGTAGTCAGGGAGTAAATGTTTAAATTTATAGCCCTGGAACTGAAGGACATCAGCAAGACGGTGGAATAGAAAATCCCTTGACATCACCGCCCCCACGAAAATACAACCAGAAACTATCCAAAGACAAAAATACCACCCAGAATACACCAGAACATGGGGAAGAAGCAGAGAAACCCCCTGGGCCCACAGAATTGGGAGAAGCTGTGACCAAGCAGGAAGCAATAACAGGCCAGCATTTAAGTTCTAATACTAAGAAGTAAAGGCCTAACACCACCAAAGAACACCAACGAAAACTGGAAAAGGTAGCAGTCTCCTCAAATGCACAAGCATCAATGTAAAGATGCAAAGTGAAAACACAGGAAAACATGACACCACCAAAAGAAAGCAACAAATTTCCAGCAGTGGACTCAAAAGAATTGAAGATCTATGAAATGACTGACAAAATTGCAAATAATCCTGTTAAAGAAGTTCAGGGAACAATAAGAAAATACGGGTAGAAAACTAAATGAAATTTGGAAAACAATCCAGGAACAAAATGAGAAATTTGAAAAAGAAATACAAAAATTTTACCAAAAATAAATAAATAAAAATCCTAGAAATAATAAAATAACTAAACTGAAAAACTCATCAGAAAGCTTCCATGGAAGACCGATCAAAGAGAAGAAATAATTAGTGAGCTTGAAGACAGAACATACGAAATTATCAAATCAGAGGAGTAAAAAGAAAAAAGGAGAAAACAGAGTGAAGAATTCCTACAAGAATTATGATACACCATGAAGCAAAGTAACCTCTGCATAAATGGAATTTGTAAAGAAGATGAGAGAGAAAAACCTAGAAAGTATATGTAAGGAAATAAAGACTGAAAATTTCCCAAATCTGGAGAAAGATAACAGCATCTGGGTGCAGGAAGCTCAGAGGAAACCAATCGAATTCAACCCAAAGAGTAATTTACCAAGGCATATCATAATCAAATTAAGAAAAATCAAAGACAAAGAAAGAATACTCATAGCAACAAGAGAAAAGAAACATATCACATTCAACATAGCCTCGATAAGGCTTTCAGTGGATTTCTCAGCAGAAAACATTGCAGGCCAGGAGAGAGTGTGATGCTAAATTCAGAGTGCCTTAGACAGACCACACAGACAAAACATTAACAAAGAAATATTGAATTTAAACTTCACTTCAGACCAAACGGACCTAATAGACAATTATAGAACATTTCATCCAATGGCTGCAGAATGCACATTCTTCTCATAAGTACATGGAACATTCTCCAGGATAGACCGCATATTAGGCCACAAAACAAATCTCCACAAACTGTTAAAAATCAAAATCATGAAAAGTATCACCTCAGACCACAATGGAATAAAACTAGAAATAAAGCAAAAGAACATTGGAAATTACACAAATACATGGAAATTAAACAATATGATCCTGAACAGCCAATGGGTCAATGAAGAAATTAAGAAATCAAAAAAATGTCATAAAACAAATGAAAATGGAAACACAACATATCAAATCTTATGGGACAGATCAAAAACAGTGCTAAGAGGGAAGTTTATAGCAATAAATGCCTATATCAAAAATTTAGAAAGATTTCAAATAAACAACCTAACAATGAACCTCAAGGAACTAGAAAAGCAAGAACAAATCAAATCCAAAATTAGCATTAATAAAAGGAAGGAAATAATAAAGATCAGAGCAGAACTAACTGAAATAGGGATGGAGGAAGAAGATGGCCAGCTAGAGATATTGCTTGCTGAACCATCCCAGAGGGAAGAATAGAATGCAGATAAAGGAGAAGGGAGAAAAGGTGTAGATCAGGTGTAGATCATAGAGAGAGGTTCTGGAGACTGCCAGGGACCTCATGGAGGAAAATTGTGAAGTAGAGAAGGAATATAAAAGAAAAAAAGACATAGATGTAGATTGAACCCAGGGAGGCTTGGTGCCCAGTGAAAGGGTAAGGGGGGCTCCCTTTCTCCCTTCTGTGAGCCCTCAGAGGCCAGCATGCGACCAATTTTCTAGGAGTCTTTTCCAACCCCACATGCCCAAGCACGGTGGCAACGCAGATTACTGGGGAGAACTTGCATGATCCTGGAGCTTGGTCATTCCGCTCCAAGGACAGTGCCACGAGAGGCTGGAAAGCCGGCTTTCTTCCATTCAGATGCTTCCTCCCCTACCATTCCCCAACCACTGTAATTGGGAGTGCAGTTTGAGCTGAGAATTTGGCAGGCAGCCACTTCCCCCCAGTGGGCATGCGCTATAGGCTGAGGTTCCCACAGAGAGTAGGTCCCACCGCTTTCTACTTGGGGGCCTGTAGTGAACCCAGGGTGCCAGATTTGGGAGCTCCCTGCCCACCAGCATTTTGTGAAGGCACAGACAAGCAGGTCAGACAAGCAGGCCAGACTCTGTGCTCCTTAGACTTGAGCAGACTACTGGGGACACAGGGTAGAGGTCTGGGAGCTGGACTGTGGAGGAGGCCCATGTGCACAGAGCTGATGGGAGAAAACTGGGGGGTTCCAAAGAATGGCTAGTGGGGAGAGCACCTATTCCCCCGCACTGGAAAACTGCCCTATTGGATTGGGACAGACCATCTGGAGAGGAGGAACCTGCCCCCAGGTGCTATAGCAACTAGGCTTGGTGTGCAGGCACCTGGGCTGATCAGGAGCTGGCCCCTCCCCCACCTGTTCCAGCCAGGAGAGAAGTTTGAGCTGAGAATCCAGTGAGCAGCTATCCTGCTCCAGTGGGCGGATGCTGCAGGCTGAGACTTCCACAGACTGCGGGACCCACACCTTTCCCTCTGGGGGACTGTAGTAGACCCAGGATGCCCAATTTGGGAGCTCCCTGCCCACAGGTGCTTCACAGAGTCACACACCAGTGGGTCAGACAAGCAGGCTGGACCCCATATACCCTCCAGACTTGAGCAGGTTACTGGGGACATAGGATAGAGGTCTGGGAACTGGACTCAGATGGAGAGGAGGCCGACATGAACAGAACCGATGGGAGAAAACGGGGGTTCTGAGACGCAGTAAGTTGGGGAGAGCACCCATTCCACCCCCACCCCCACCAGCAAGAAAGCCAACTTGTTGGATTCGGGTGGATCCTCCTGAGAGGAACCGCCCACCCATGAGAGCCATAGCAATTGGTGGGGTGCATTCAGATGCTCAGGATGACCTGGAGGTATGGGCCCTCCCCTACCCATTCCATCTGAGAGAGAAATTTGAGCCAAGATTTTAGTGAACAGCCACTTCTCTCCAGCGGCTGCATTCTCCAGACTGAGGTCTCCAGAGAGAGTGGGGCCCATGCCTCTCCCCTGGAGGATTTATAGTGAACCTGGGGTGCCCAATTTGGGAGCTCCCTACCCACCAACCTTTTGTGGAGACAGACAATAGTGGGTCAAACACACAGGCCAGGAGAGGTTTGAGAGCCAAATAGCCAGATTGTGAATCTCAGATGGCCCCACCTCCACAAGCAGACTTTCTGGCTGGGTGTAGCTACATCAGCCCCTCCCTGGTGATTTCCCCCAGAAGCTGGGAGCAGACCTTCAAACCCTGTTGAAACAGCTACCTTACCAGTTATTGTAGAACCTGAGGGCAAACTCGCCCAACTCAGCTCTGCCCAACCTCAATCCCCGACATACCTCCACTGTGACAAAGAGTGAGAACTCACCCAAAAGTTTCAGGGCCCTACCCACCACCTAGGGCATTTGAGTGTTCCACCTGAGAGGCTAGAGCCAGTCACAGGTATCTAAAACAACACTGTAGGTTGTTCCTTCCAGCAAGCACCACCTACTGACAGGGAGGTCAATTTCCACAGCCCTTTACACAGCATTTAATGACTCAATCTTACAGGGCGAGATCGATTCTCACCCACAAGTGCCACCTACTGTCTCAAAAATTAAACTAGGTGTGCCAATACAATTCACACAGCTAAAAAGTCCACAGGGCTGGGGAAAGAGAAAGGATTTCAAAGACCTCCATCCTCTGTCATCAAAGTGAGACAGGGAATTTGCCCATACACATAGCTCACCACTGCTACAGACTATAAACAACTAGCAACTGAGAAAAATACCACACCAACGATATCTATAACTAAAGCTTCTACACAGAACCTATTAAATAGATCATCATCAAAGCATACACAAACAAAGCCAAAGGTTCTTACTCAATCAACATATGCTACAAATACACATATACAAGTGAGAGGAGGGGAAAATCCCCATCTAAACAAAAGAAAATCCAAAAATTAGAAGCCATAGCTACTCTAGATGAGAAGGAATCAGTGAAAAAACTCGCTCGGCAAGTTTGAAAAATCAGAGCAAAAGCATACCCACCAAGGGAACACCGGCTCTCTAGCAATGGATACCAACAAAAATCAAAACATTGAAATGACAGATAAAGAATTCCAAATATGGATTATAAGGAAAATCAATGAAATTCAAGAGAAAATGGAAAACCAACTCAAAGAAACCAGAAAAACAATTCAGGAAATGAATGAAAAATTCACTAAAGAGATAGACATATTAAAGAAAAACCAAACAGAACTTCTGGAAATGAAAAATTCATTTAAGGAAATACAAAACACAGTGGAAAGTTTTAAGAAAAGACTAAACCAGACAGAAGAAAGAACCTCAGAACTTGAAGACAACTCTGTCATATTAAATCAGTCAGTCAAAAATAATAAACAGAGAGTTAAGAGGAATGAACAAAGCCTATGAGAGTTATGGGATTATGTAAAATGGTCAAATATAAGAATCATAGGCATCCCTGAGGGTGAAGAAGAAAATGCACAAGGGCTTGAAAACCTACTTGAGGGAATAATCAAGGAAAACTTCCCCAGTCTTGCTACAGATTTAGACATCCAGATACAAGAAATCCAATGAAAACCTGGGAGGCTCATTGCAAATAGGCAATCACCAAGACACATAGTCATCAGCCTAGCCAAAGTCAACACAAAGGAGGAACTGCTACAAGACACAAGGAGAAAAAAATCAAGTAACTTACAAAGGAACACCCATCAGGCTAACTACAGATTTCTCAACAGAGACCTTACAAGCCAGAAGGGATTGGGGCACCATCTCCAATCTTCAGAAACAAAACAACTGCCAGCCTAGGATTTGGTATCCTGCAAAATTAAGTTTCATACATAAAAGAGAAATAAAGACCTTGTCAGACAAGCAAAGACTGAGGGAATATATCAAGACCAGACATGCCATGCAGGAAATACTCAGAACTGCATTGGCTGCACGATGGTCACCCACCAGTGTAAAACTATCCAAAAACTAAAGCTCAGAGCTCATATACAACAAAGTTATAAAACGTAAAACAAAGCAACAAAGTACTACCCAGCCAGATGAACAGAACAGCATCCCACATAACAATTATATCAATCAATGTGAATAGTTTAAATTCCCCACTCAAGAGAAAAAGGCTGGCTGAATGAATAAAAAAAAATAAAAGCCAGAATCAGCTGTCTCCAGGAAACACATCTAACCAAGAAGGACTCTTACAGACTCAAGGTTAAGAGATGGAAAAATATATTTCATGCACATGGCAACCAAAAGAAAGCAGGTGTAGCCATTTTTGTATCAGAAATAATAGACTTTACTATGCGGGGTCTTCTCTGGTTCCATACGAAGCGTAGAATTAATTTTTCTACATCTGTGAAGAATGATGTTGGTATTTTAATAGGGATTGCATTGAATCTGTAGATCACTTTGGGTAGTACAGACATTTTAACAATGTAGATTCTGCCGACCCACGAGCATGGTATGGTTTTACACCTGTTTACGTCCTCTGCTGTTTCCTTCCTCAATGTTTCATAGTTCTCCCTGTAGAGGTCTCTTACCTCCTTAGTTAAATATATTCCTAGATACTTTATTTTCTTTGTTGCTATTATGAAGGGAATTGAATCTTTGATTTGGTTCTCGGTATGACTGCTGTTGGCGTATGTGAAAGCCTCTGATTTGTATTGATTTTATATCCTGAGACTTTACTGAATTCATTTATCAATTCCAGGAGCCTCTTGGTTGAATCCATGGGGTTTTCTAGATATAATATCATGTCATCAGCAAATAGTGAGAGTTTGATCTCTTCTGTTCCTATTCGTATGCCTTTAATCCCACTCTCTTGCATGATTGCTGTGGCCAGGACTTCCAGCACTATGTTGAATAGAAGTGGAGATAGTGGGCAACCTTGTTTGGTTCCGGTTCTAAGTGGGAATGCTTTCAATTTTTTCCCATTCAGTATGATGTTGGCTGTGGGTTTGCATCATTTTTAGGTAAGCCCCATCTATGCTTATTTTGTTAAGCACTCTTATCATAAAAGGTTGTTGAATTTTGTCAAATGCTTTTTCTGCGTCTATTGAGAGAATCATATGGTTTTTGTTTTTGCTTCTGTTTATGTGGTGAATTACGTTTATAGATTTGCGTATGTTGAACCATCCCTGCATCTCTGGAATGAAGCCCACTTGTTCATGATGGATTATTTTCTTAATAAGCACCTGGATTCAGTTAGCTAGAATTTTGTTGAGAATTTTTGCATCTATATTCATAAGGGATATTGGTCTGTAGTTGTTCTTTTTTGTTGCATCCTTTCCTGGTTTTGGTATCAGGGTTATGTTGGCTTCATAAAATGTGTTGGGGAGGAATCCATCCTTCTCGATGTTGTGGAATAATTTCTGCAGGATAGGCACAAGTTCTTCTTTGTAGTGTGGTAAAATTTGGGTGTGAAACCATCTGGTCCGGAACTTTTCTTTTTTGGAATATTTTTTATTGCTGTTTCAATTTCAGTCCTTGATATTGGTCTGTTCAGGAATTCTATTTCTTCCTGGTTGAGCCTAGAGAGGCTGTGTGTTTCTAAAAATTTGTCTATTTCCTCCACATTTTCCAGTTTGTGTGCATAAAGGTTTTTGTAATATTCATAAATTATATTTTGAATCTCCATGGCATCCGTTGTAACTTCTCCTTTTTTTTCCTGATGGAGCTTATCAGGGATTTTTCTTTTCTGTTTTTCGTTAGTTTAGCCAAAGGCGTGTCAATTTTGTTTATTTTTCCAAAGAACCAACTTTGTGTTTTATTAATCTTCTGTATAGTTTCCCTGTTGTCAATTTCATTTAGTTCTGATTTGATCTTACTAATTTCCCTTCTTCTGCTGGATTTGGGGTCGGTCTGTTCTTCTTTTTCCAGTTCTTTGAGTCGATTCATTAGGTTGTCTGTTTGTGCTCTTTTTGATTTTTGGATATAGGCATTTATGGAAATAAACTTTCCTCTCAGGACTGCTTTGACTGTGTCCCACAGATTTTGATAACTTGTGTCACCTTTGTCATTTAATTCAAAGAATCTTTTGATTTCCATCTTTACTTCCTCATTTATGAAGGGACCGTTCAGCAGAAGATCGTTTAAGTTCCATGTTTAGTCAGAATTTTCAATGCTGAGTACAAAGGTGAAGGTGCACATTAAAAAACAATGCATTGGTGTTATGTTTTTGTCCTCTACCTGCATTCTAGACCAAAGCATTTGAGCCAAAAAAATAACCACTTCCTTTTCTCAAAGCTGCACTATACTAACATAATCTTGAGTGTGGCCCTAAAAAGGCAAAGAGGTGGAGCTATACTATTGTAAAACAGGACAGTCTGAATAAATTCCTCAAATCCATATCACTTCAAAAGAAAGAGGCAAGGATATAGGACTACTATGGGAATGAAAGAGACAATGCCATTGTGATTCAACAGGACTTTTATCTTCAATTTCAAAGGGTTCCGTTAATCTCCTAGCCATCCATCTAGGTTTTAGGGAGAAGGAAATGGAGAGCTTTGAATGCAAATTCTCTGCCCCTACCTATTGCTCCCAGTGACACAGGAAACAGAAATAAACACTCTCCTAGAAGACCCAGAAGAAACTCTTAGTGCCCAGAGAATGAAGTGGGTAAAGGGGAGAGTTTACACCATGACAGGAATATGGATGCGGGATCTCTCTGAATAAAGGCTGTAGGACAGTGCTTGAACCTCTACTTTCTGTGATGTGGAAATAGTATTAATAATCTTAGATAGTGTCCTCTTCATCCCATTTGTAAAATCTCTTGCCCAACAATCCAGTTGGTTTCTAAGTCATTTATATGTATAATGAATGTATTTGCTTATAAAATATAAAACTAATGACTTATCTAAAATTTATCTCTCTCCTTTTTTATTTTTATTTCAAAATATTAAGGAGGTACAAGTATTTTTGTTACATGGATGAATTGTATAATGCTGAAGTCAGGGCTCTTAGTGTGCCTATCACCAGAGTAGTATACATTGTACCTGATAGGTAAGTTTTTATCCCTCACTGCTCTCCCACCCTTCCCCCTTCTTAGCTTCCAATGCCCCTTACACCACTATACGACTGTGTGTACCCATCATTTAGCTCGCACTTACAAGTGAGAACATGTGGTGTTTGTTTCTCCATTCCTGAGATACTTCACTCAGGATAATGCTCTCCAGTTCCATCCAAGTTGCTGCGAAAAACATTATTCCATTCCTTTTTATGGCTGAGTAGTACTCCATGGTGTATGTATATATATATACCACATTTTCTTTATCCACTTATCAGTTGATGGGCACTTAGGTTGGTTCCATATCTTTGCAATTGTGAATTGTGCTGCGATAAACATTTAGGGACAGGTATCTTTTTGATATAATGACTTCTCTTCCTTTGGGTAGATACCAAGCAGTAGGACTGCTGGATTGAATGGTAGGTCTACTTTTAGTTCTTTGAGGAATCTACATGCTGTTGTCCAGCAAGGTTGTGCTAATTTACAGTCCCACCAACAGTGTATAAGCATTCCTTTTTCACTGCATCCATGCCAACACCTATTGTTTCTGATTTTTTAACAATGGCCATTATGATAGGGGTAAGGTGGTATCTCATTGTGGTTTTAATTTGCATTTCCCTGATGATTAGTGATGTTGAGCATTTTTTCATGTGTTTTTTGGCCATTTGTCTATATTTTTTTTTGAGACAGAGTCTCACTCTGTTTCCCTGGCTAGAGTGCCATGGTGTCAGCCTAGCTCACAGCAACCTCAAACTCCTGGGCTCAAGCAATCCTTCTGCCTCAGCCTCCTGAGTAGCTGGGATTACAGGCATGTGCCACCATGCCCGGCTAATTTTTTCCTATATATTTTTAGTTGTCTAGTTAATTTCTTTCTATTTCTTTTTGGTAGAGATGGGGTCTCGCTCTTGCTCAGGCTGGTCTTGAACTCCTGAGCTCAAACGATCCTCCCGCCTAGGCCTCCCAGAGTGCTAGGATTACAGGCGTGAGCCGCCGCAGCCAGCCAGTCTATATTCTTTTGAAAAGACTCTGTTCATGTCTTTTGCCCACTTTTTAATTGGGTTATTTGTTTTTTTTCTTGCTAATTTGTTTGAGTTCTTTGTAGATTCTGGATATTAGTCCTTTGTCAGATATATAGTTTGTGAATATTTTCTCCCATTCTGTCTTCTTTACGATCATGCCAAGCCTAATCGACTGGCCATCCAGCAGCGTGTACTAAGTATATACCAAGTGCTCAGCCCTGGGCCTAACGAGTTCTAGTAGTTGGAAGAGCTCAGGTGAGCAACTGAAGGCCCCTAATTCACTCTACAGTTTCTTTAGATTGGCTTTTTCTATTTAAGTCTGTGACTGGTTATCTAAATGAAACAGAGTCCCAAGGTAGTGGGGGGGGCTCATTCTAATAATGTGTAGAGTTTTGCCCTGTCCTTGAGCAACCATGCTTAAAATGGACACCAGTGGTCCAAAATCTCAAGGAAGAAAAGGCAACAGTGTTGGGATTGTTCACAGTGTGATCCCAGGCCCACCTGCAGCACAATCACCTGGAAATGGATGTTAAACCTACAGATTCCTGCATTCTATCCCAGACTTGCTGAATCAGAATCCATAGGTTGGAGCCCAGGAACCTGCATGATATTAAGCTAACCCAGGTAGTTTTCATGCTCACCAACATTTAAGAATCACTAGCTTAGTACAAACTCATCCCCACAGCTAGAAAACAACTCTTAAGTATGTACATTATTCTGGCATGGAATTCCCCTCAGTGGAATCTCCAGATATCAATCGATCAACCAAAAAGTATTTCACTGCCCAGACACAGACCCAATCCTCCCACTGAGCCTCAGTTTCTTTTCTGCAAAATATAATAGAAATAGTAATAGTACCTACCTCTTATAGGCTGTAAAGAAAATTAAATGATGTACATGTACAAAGCTCCATGCAATGCCAAGCACATGGTAAATCATTCAATACATTTTAGTAATTATAATAAGAAAATGTTCAAGCTCCTTAGTGAAATCTTTCCAATCTTTATGTATCCACATTACTTCATTTCCTATCACTACCCCCACCCTACAATTTGCACTCCAGACAAAACCAATTGGAGTTTCCTCATATACTGTGCTACTTTTTATCTCCACTCTCTTGTTCATGATCCTTCTTTGGCCTAGACTACCACGGGATGCAGCTTCTTAACTTGAAAAGCTGATACTTAATCTTCAAGGCCTAAGTCATCAGCATCTTCTCTGAGAAGCTTTCACTGGACCCCTAAGTCTAAGTTAGGGGCCTCTCCTTTTTGTTCCCTCAGTACCCTGCAGTCTTTACTCTTTATACCTATCTTTCCCCCATTAGAGAACAAGCTCTTTGAAGTCACAGACATGGGTTTTTGTGATTGTTTCTCTAGTTGTTCTTCTTATTGTCAGTAATTTTAAAACATACAGAAAAGTACGAAGAATAATACAACAATTACCAATGTTTCTAATATTCACAAATAGCCATTGCTGACATTTTGGCACTTTTACTTCCAGTCCTTCAATTTATTTCCTTTAAAAATAGTTTATAAAAATACTGTTCATTGTTCCAGAATAGAATATTACAAAGCCAAATGCCCCCTTGACCTCTACCCCCATGCTCTATCCCTTCCCTGCTTTTCCAAAGGCAACCAGACACTAATATGAGTTGGATATGTTTCTTCTACACAAGGAAGGATACATTTACAGACATATCTGTATCCATATCCATATAAAATACATAGTATTGGTCTGCACATGTTTTCCCAAATGTCGTGTGGCTGTGTGCATCATTCTGCCACTTGCTTATTTTACTCAAAAATGTTTTTGAAAATTATCCATGTTGATACATATATCTAGTTAATTCCTTTTGATTGCTGTATAATAATCTATTATATGGATGTACCCCTATCTTATTTAATCATTCCACTATTCATGGACATTTAGATTGTTTCCAAGACTTTGCTATGACAAAAAAGTTACAACAAAAGCACTTTACTGCATGTCTGTTTGTATATATGTATAAGTGTTTCTCTAGTAAAGAGACCTAGAGGTGGAACTGATGGATTGTAGGGTATATGAATTTTTAGTTTTAATAGACACTGCCAAATTGCTCTCCAGTGTAGCTGTAATGACTTTTATTCCCATCTGCATTGTTCAAGAGTTGTCATTTCTCTATATCCTTGTCCTTACCCAACACTTGCTGTTGTCAGCCTTTTAAAATTTGCCAGTACTATCACAGAAAAGAGATATTTCATTACTATTTTTAAGCATCTTATTCATCTCTATAGCCTCAGCTCCTAACAAGTATTTGGCACATATTGATTGCTTAGTAAATATTTGTTCAGCTCTATAAAATGACTTTGACAATGTTACATGTGAGTCCCAGATCTGGCTTGCTAACACTTCAGAACACAACTTGATGTCTCTTTTCAGCAGGAACCAGAGAGAGAGATTCCAGTTTCCTCACCTCTAGGCAAACATGTAAGGAAAAGATAAAAGGGAAAATGCAGATGATATAATTTTCTTTAGAGATGTATCATTCCCTAAGATGACATTCAGTGAATGATTCCTAATCTCGGGATCAATTATCCTTTATAATCAATCATGTTAGTGTCTAGCTCCTTCCACCTGGAAGCTAAGGGCATATCTAAAAATACAAGGGGAGTGGGAAACAGGGTGTCTATTCCCCAGTGGCTCTGTTGCACCAGTGGAAAGACAGGTATAGAAGGAATGGTTTAGTTTTCTAGTGGTCTCTCCACAGTTATTCACTACAGATACTAAGTGTTCATGAAAACCTGTTTCCCTTTCCTGGGAATGTGCATACATCTAGACCATATTTGCCAGTATTCCCTATAGTTAGTTGTATTCATATGATTGATTTTTTCCCACTGGAATATGGACCAAAGTAATATTAATATATAACATCTCCCATCCTGCCCTCTTATACAATACCCTCCACATTTGTTTCTCCTTCCAGCTGGCTGGAATGAAGACAAAACCTAGAGCAACCTTGGGAATGTTATGTTAAAGATGACACTGTCATAAGATGAAAAGAGTCTGGGTTCCTGAATCACCATTTGGAGAAGCGATATGCCTAAGAAAGAAACTTTATTGCTTTAGTCCACTGGAATTTCGGGGTTTATCTAGCATTTACGCTAACCGGTACAGCACTACACCTAGACTGTTTGGCAAATCTTTTCAGAAACACAAATAATCCAGCATTTACTACCTTCAAGTAAGTATAGTTCAGATTCTTTTGGGACAAAAGGTAGAATTGGCAATGTAGCTGTTAGGATAACTCTTAGTCTCACAAGATGGAAAACAACAACAAAGAACAATCAATTTATCTACCAATGCAAATGCTATACAATAACCATTTTTAAAATTACCAAAAGATTCCAGGCCTGAGATAAACATCATTTTGTAAGAATAATAAACTTATCTAATCGGCTCTGGTGTCTATTCAAGTTATAAAATGAAAGAGGAAGACATTACTAGCAAGTCTCCTATACAATTGGTAGGCATGAATTTAGTTTGATAGTGTTATAAATGAACTGTCCTCAATGAGAGCTGACACTGCAGTTTTCAGCAGAAAGGCTCCAGGCTGCTAAAGTAGCTATATGCCGCAACACTGCAGCTTCCAATCTGAAAGCTGAAGACACACAGAAGATAGGCAGATGTATAAAAACAGGCAAGAATGGGGTACATGGAAGAAAGAATGGAGAAGAGGAAAATCTCATGTGTGTACCACTAAACTATCTGATTTAGGAATAAAGTTCCTATATTTGAGTTAAGATTTTGCTTTCATTTCAGAGTGACATTGTTTTAATTCTGAATTTTCCTGATCTACAAAACCTTTCTGGACAAGGCAGGACCTGTCTGATGTATCTCTGTATAGGGGCTGCTCCTGGTACAGTGTAGACATATAGTAGGTTCTCAAATAATGAAGAAGAAAAGAATGACAAGGAGGAAATATTTAGCAAAATGCTGGGGGAAGTACTTTTCTAGGAGCCCCATAAGGCAGGAGGAAGGACGTTATTACATAATATTTGAAGGTTTGCAACAATAAAGTCATCCATACATCCATCAAACAAATATTTATTCAGTACCTCCTTGGTGCCAGTCAGTGTGGTAGCACTGTGATAGAAAAGAACTGCACATCTTTGCTATTGCGAATTGTGCTGCAGTAAACATATAGGTACAGGTGTCTTTTCTTTATAAAATGACTTCTTTCTCTTTAGGTAGATACCCAGTAATGGGACTGCCGGATCAAATGGTAGGTCTACATTTAGCTCTTTGAGGAATCTCCATACTGCTTTCTACCAGTTATACAAATTTTAAGTGAAGTATCTCAGAAATGGAAAAACAGATACTACATGTTCTCATTTATAAGTAGAAGCTAAACAAAAGATATATATGGTCATAAAGAGCAGTGATAGATGTTGTAAACTAAGAAGGGGATAGGGTGGGCTGGGGCATAAAAATCTACCTGTCAGGTGCAATGTACACTATTCTGGTAACAGGTACTCTGAAAGCCCTGACTTCAGCATGATACAATTTATTCATGTAACAAAAAAACACTTGCACCCCCTAAATTTTTTGAAATTAAAAAAAAGGAAAAAAGCCAAAAGAAAAGTCCCTACCCAAGAGATACAAGTCATCTGGCAGCTAGAATACAGTGTAATCAGTACTCCAACAGATGAAAAAGAGTGCCAGGCACTATGGGAGCAGAGAAGAGAGGCCCCTACCCAACTTGGGGACTCAGAATAGGTTTTTCAGAAGAAATTCACTGAATGCCCACTGTGTCCCAGGCCCTGTGCTAGATTCTGGAGTTACAGAGATGCCTGAGACACCTGCTCCTGTTCTAGGAACTCTAGGAGCTCATGGGGTATATATCCACCCAATAACCCCAAGACCATGGGAAAAATGCTGAACAGAAGATGTGCTATAACAGCACAAAGGAAGGAGCTGCTATCTCCGAATGTTACCCAGCCTCTCTCTCCTAACTCGACTCCACTTGTTCCACAATTACAATGGACCAAGTGGCTTCACATGGCAATGCCCCAATATGCCTAGGATGAGGACTACCTCTTTTCAAAAGAAGACAGAATAATGGCCAAAAAACATATGAAAAAATGCTCAACATCTCTAATCATCAGGGAAATGCAAATCAAAACCACAATGAGATATCACTTATCTCCAGTGAGACTGGCCTTTACCAAAAAGTCCCAAAACAACAAATGTTGGCGTGGATGCAGAGAGATAGGAACACTCATACACTGCTGGTGGACCTGCAAACTAGTGCAACCTCTGTGGAAAGCAATATGGAGATACCTTAAAGACATACACGTAGAACTACCATTTGATCCAGCAATCCCATTACTGGGCATCTACCCCAAAGAACAAAAGTCACTCTATGAAAAAGACACCTGCACTCGAATGTTCATAGCAGCACAATTCACAATTGCAAAGATATGGAAACAACCCAAGTGTCCATCAATACATGAGTAGATTAATAAAATGTGGTATATGTATACCATGGAGTACTATTCAGCTTTAAGAAACAATGGTGATATAGCACCTCTTGTATTCTCCTGGAAAGCACTGGAACACATTCTACTAAGTGAAGTATCCCAAGAATGGAAAAACATGCACCACATGTACTCACCATCAAATTGGTATTAACTGATCAACACTTAAGTGCACATATAAGAATAACATTTATTGGATGTTGGGCAGGGGGAGGAGGGAGGGGGGAGGAGGGACGGGTATATGTACAAACAATGAGTGTGATGCGCACCATCTGGGGACTCAACACGCTTGAAGCTCGGACCTGGAGGGGGGAGCAAGGGCAACATATGTAACCTAAACATCTGTACCCCCATAATATGCTGAAATAAAAAAAAAGACTTCCTAGAAGTGAAGCTATTCAGTTTCAGAAGGAAACTGCAGTGATTTCTGGGCACCTGTTCATCTCAATAGTGCTAGGCTTAGACATTCCCCTTGGGATGCCATTTCCCCAAGGAATCTGATCCACACGATTAGACCCCAAAGGCTTTTTTTCCCTTTTCGTACAAAACTAGGTTATTTGTTCTTCACTAAAAAAAAATCCAGTTTATGGTTAGGGGCCTAAAATAATTAGTTCCACTTATTATATCTTATAGGTCATACAGAAAGAATGCTCAAAAGGACTCACTATGTGAATAGTATAGAATTACCTGTTGGACCAGTCTATGGGGGACTCAATGATGCCCTCTGCTGGATATGATAAGAAGACTCATGAATTTAGAGCCAAAAAGCCAGAGAGACAGGGAGCTTGAAGGAGTCTTAGGGATGATGTTAAAGCAAGTGGTTCCGAGGACAAACCGAGCACACACGGAGAGTCGGAGAATCAAAGTTTATTCGCCGGCGGGCTCAGAGGGGCCTCGCCACCAAATTCTGGGCCCCGTCTACCTGATTTTTCCCACTTTTATTAGGTTGGGGTGGTCTGAGGATGGGGTCTCAGGTGGCTAATGCGTCAGGTAATAGGTTAGTTGATTCACCAGGTAATAGATTAGTATTATGTTGAGGAGGGTCTTCCAAGGGGTGGGGTCTCGGGTGGCCGATGTGCCAGGTAACAGATGGGGGTCTTCCTTATCAATCTATAATTTATATCAACCCCTAATTTTACAGATGAGCAAACGTAGGAAAAAGGAATTGTTCAAGACTCAACAGGTAGTTAATGGGAGGACTGGAACTGCAATCTGGACTTCTCAACAACTTTTGAAAACATAAGAATCAGGCCAATGTAGGAATAGCAGGCCTCCTAAGAGAGTAAGCTCTCCTACGAGAAAGAAAACTGAGAGCTCTAAGATGCAGCTTACCCACCCCACATGGAAATCCCCCCTCCAATACAAACCCTGAAAATAAATAGGTTTGATTTTACTAAAGAAATTTCCAAATTTCCTCACATTTCTCCCTCATCCTCCCCCATAAATTAACAACCACCACCACCTTCAGCTTGAATGAAAAACAAAACAATAGCATTTGATTGCTCTCTTTGGGAGCAACCCTATTTACTTACAGTAAAGCATGTATGGCATGTAAGAAATGAGAGAGGCCCTACAGTTAAAAGAAGCAGCTTTTCTTTTAGGGGTATCCCCCCTCCAATGGATCATATACCAGCAAATGTACACTGAGGCACTGAGTTCCTTCTGGAGGATAAATTAACAAGTGCAAAGCCCAAGTGTCTCTGTTAGTTCAGAGAGGCAGTGTCACACAATGGAATGAATGAGGAAATGTTGACTCATCCTGGACAGCAGTGGGGAAGAAGTAGAAGGCACCCTGTGGGCAACAGACAGCATCTGAAGTGGGCAAACAAAAAAAGTGCAAGCATGAGGCATGGCCTTATCTTCCTTCTGTGAGCCTCAGCCACTTTTTGGAGATTGTCATAAAATGGAGAGAAGAAACTAGAGGAGAATTTCAGCCCTAAAAAATAAAAGGACCATCATTTCCCCAATATTTCTTTCCTGTCCCTTTCCAGTCCCTGAAATATGTAGTGTCCAGGCCTGGATACCTAAAAATATCTAAGACAGGGAACAATTGCCACATTGAAATGATGGAGCCCCCAAAGAAATCTAAACAGACAAATTCTGTCAAACACAGCTTTGAAACCAACAGTTATTATTACTCAAACTCTTTCAAAAAACCTTGCAAGAGTTCCAGTTGAATATTGCTCTTATCTCAAAACTCACATTCAAACAGAAGGGAATTACATTTCTCTTGTCGATATCCCTGTCCTACTTCCAAATTCAGCCAGTATCAAACAGGGGAAAAGATGAGAGGTTAGGGAGCAATGAGAGAATAATTTATCTCCACAAAACAAAGGTCTTATAGGACCCTTTAAGACCCAATTTACACAGATGTTTTTTCCTTGAAACTCAAATCACACTTGGGATTCCTTTTCACCTAGATGAGAGAAAATGGTTTTGAAAGTGCTGAGCTTAACTGATTTTCAGCCACACCAACTCAGACCCCAGACACTCCACTTATATATCCCATCATACCCAGGGCCTATGGGAAGCAGACTTTCCCCCAAGATTGACAGATGGGTTTCATAGTCGGGTGTTATGATTAACCCACAGCTCTTCCTTCAAGAGAGATGGAAGACACCACAGTTCTCTCATCTGTTATGCAGGCTTAAGAAAGCTGACTCTAGTAGAAATGTGATACAGCAGCCTTATGATAGTGAGACTGGAATTCTAGAAAAGTCACGAGTTGATAAAAATGCTTTGTTTTCCTAGCTTATTTATGCCAATGTGTTAATGGAGCAGTAGTGGGAGGTCATATTTTTTCTTCTACAGGCTAGAAGTAAATGGCTTTGAAGAACCAGAGATAGGCCTCAGACAGACCAAGTACTTTTATCAGGTTCTATATAAAATTTTAGTAGCTTAGAAAGTTTCAAGCACATTTGCTCTGCTTTACGCAAAGCATAATAAGCCTGGTTGATGGAAGAGAAATAATAATGTTATTAATCCAAACAGCTTGGAAGTGAATCATCTACTCTAACAATCCAGATTGATTTAATGCCCTTTGGACAGTATGACTCAGTCCTCTTCTGGAGGGCTAATGAACAATCACCATCTCATTTAGGCTCCATTCATACTCTTCTTTGATTCTGCATGAACAAAACAAACCAATGGTTTCCTGTGATGCAGCCTCAAATATTGGCCTTAAGTGATCGTGCCTCCCCAGGAAGAGCTCAGCTATTACACAAAACTCAGGGCTGTAAACCCTTTCTTCCTTAAACTTATCAGCTCTCTTTGATAATTGACATTACCTAGGGAAGATGGTAAACATGAGGTCACGGTGAACAAAGGAAAAATCCAAATCATAGGATAATTTACAAGAAACACAGTTTTATTACTCTCAAATAAAAACAACTCAAACTGGACTTAAAATACTTTAAGTAAATGTTGTCCCGGAACAGCCCTGGGAGACCTATTTAATGAACAATTAGGAATTATTTGTAATTAATAGGTCAATTACAAATTGAAGGGAAGCTTCTAAACTAAAATAGTTTAAAGGCTTAGGGCAGTAAACAATCCTATATAAAACTGTGTTAGTACATTTTGCGTTGCTATAAAGGAATACCTAGGGGTGGGTAATTTATAAAGAAAAGAGGTTTATTTGGCTTACAGTTACGCAGACTATACAAGAAGCATTGTGCCAGCATCCGTTTCTGGTGAGGGCTTCAGGGAGCTGTTAATCAAGGCAGAAGGTGAAAGGGGAGCAGACGTGTCACATGGTAAGAGAAGGAGCAAGAGAGAAGGGGGAGGTGCCACAATCTTTAAACAACCAGCTCTCAAGTGAACTAATAGAGGGAGAACTCATTCATTACCATGGGGAGGGCACCAAGCCCCAAGATTGATGAGGGATCCGCCTCCATGACCAAAACACCTCCCACCAGGCCCCACCTCCAATATTGGGGATCAAATTTCAACATGAGATTTAGAGGGGCCAAACATCCAAACCATATCAGAAACCAAGATTTAAATTTCAATGAAGAAAAGCTTTGCTAATATTGGCAAAATGGTAATAAATGTTGAAGTTGGATGATGGGTACATGGAAGTTCATTATACTATTCTATTTCTGTGTATATTTAACAGTTTCTATAACAAAGTTCTTTTTGAAGACCTTGATGAACGAAGGTAACTTTCAGATCAGCCCTCTGAATTATTACAAGTTTGAAATTACTAAGATTAATATTAGAGCTTTGGCTCTACTAAAATTTTTTTATCAAAGCTCCCAGACCCTTGAACTTCACTCTCCCAAACTCAGCCTGCCTATATTCAAGCTAGAAGCAAGGGTAATTGGAATCCTACAGAGCCATAACTTGTTCTGCTTCTAGTGAAAATATCAAGGGAAGCAAGAGAGAAGGGAAAAGAGAAGATATTAAGCCAGGAGATGAAGGGCTAGCTTTGAAAGCCAAAGCCTGTTTTGATGGCATCACCTGCTGTCAGTTTTCCACTTTCAGAGGGATTTGTTATGGAGAGAAACTGTCCTACATTCTCTCTCTTGCTTCAGTTCTGTCAACTACCATCATAAGTAGGCCACTTTTTCCTGGCCAGAATAAGCTCAGCTAGATGGAGAACCCATGGGGGACTATGGCTTCGGTCCATTGCTTTACTTTAATGAAGGAAAGACTTTTCAGGCTCTGGAGTGTCTCGCATACTGGGGCAACTCTTAGTCAAGCACATTTCTCATTTGCCTTTGTTCCATTGAACATATTCTTGGAGGAGCTTTGGAGGGGTTGGGCAGTGAAGCTTGGAAACCTCCTTTATGTGAACTTTTCATTTTATCAAGAGACTATTTTCAGGCAAGAAGAAATAATTCCTATAAGCAAATTGCACTCTTCCCATGGCAAAGTAAACTAAATTCAAGAAAGAAGATATTCTACAAAGTAAATTCTGCACAAGTCATGCAGTACAGTAGACTTTTGCAAGACTTCCGAACTGTAAAAAAAAGAAAAGAAAAGAAAAGTTTGCATAAACTGCTGCAGTTAGTCACTTGCAATAAATAGCACATTCACCAATCTACTCTCATCTCCATGGAGACAGATAAGCCTAGCAACTACCTAAACATAAGCTACAAGGTGTCACAGATGAGCGTCAGGGGCCGCAGGGGAATACCATAGGTAAAAAGAAAAACATGGCCAACCACCTCGGACTATAGTCTGTCATTGACACCATGAGATTCTATGATCCTGCCTTGTTTCATTTTTATTCTTATTCCCATTTAAGCAAAGAGGAATCTAAAGCTGAAAGACTCAGGGTGATCGAATTGACTTTAACGTTCATGAGGGAAATTGTCTTAAACAAAGCCTTAGGTGTGCATTAGGCCAAATTACCTTTCATACTGTTTGACAAACATTTTTGAGACTTAATGTGTGCTGCTCATTCACGGAAACTTACTATGTGGCAAGTACTGTTAGAAAGTGGGGAAATGGCACTTTAAAATTTTCAAAGATGCTGTCACACAACTGTGACTACATTTGACCCTCTGACATAGACAATATATGAATTATCATTGACCACATTTTACAGATAAGGAAATTAAAACCGAAAAATGGAAAGACTTGCCCAACGTGACACAGCAACACAGTAGTGGTTCCAGAATTTGAACCCTGCTCTCCTGAAATCAAATTTGACTTTAGTTTCAATTGTATGGCACTCTGACACCCAAAGGACAGGCATAGTGCTCCACAGTGGGGCACAAACCAGGATGAATTAGGTCACCTGACTCACGTGACCCCAAATAGTTTGTACTCTGGCTATGAATCCAAAACAATAACCCTTACTGCTGGCTTTCAATTTGTGAGATTTTATCAAGCTGTATACTTATGTGCGCTCCTCTGTATGTATGTATATTATACGTAAATAAAATTTTTTTTGTTTTTAAATCCTCTCCTCAATGTGCTGGAAATGTGCCTTCCTGTATGAACTAATCCTTGGGTCTTGTAGGCATCATGCATTCTACCTTTATGCCCTGGGATCAAAGAGGTATAGTTATTTACCTGCAAACTCTCTTGGAGTTCTCCATTCTAAACCACTGCCTGGTGCCTTAAATTTCTCTCTCTCTCTCTCTCTCTCTCTCTCTCTCTCTCTCTCTCTCTCTCTCCCAGAGCCACTATAGGATCAGCACATCCCTAAAGCCTTTGCTGCCCTGTCTTACCCTAAACCAAAGTGGAAAGGGTACTCTGATTGGTTCTCTGTAGATTAGACCCTATGTCCACCAGCCCCCACCTGCAATTCATTTTAATGGCCATCTAGTCATCAGAGTCAGCCATTTTCACCAATCTTTTTCCACTGTCATGCCAAAATCACCAGTCTAACAGGCCTGTGTAGAGTGTTCCCAATAACTGACTCCGAGGGCAAAACACTGTGTGGTTATTTAACTGAACTGCAATTTGTATAGGAGAGGATGAAGGGGATCAACCCTTTCCCTTTTAGCTCAGGCAAAGACCCCTCTGAAGCTTACTCATTCCTTGCTCACCTGCAATAATTTATCTGTCCTACTGTTGGTACAACGGCTGTGCTCAACCACTTCCAACCCTGTACCCATAGTAGTTACTCTTTCCAACTGAGCTTAGACATGATCTCATGTTCTTTAACACCAGGCCTCAGACAGCTAATACCAATCAATCAGAGGTGCCACATGAGGTACCATTTATCATCCTTGTTTTAGACTCTTCCTTCCCAAGTTTCTTAATTCATACGATTTCTTTCATATGGAAAATATTTCTTGTCAGGGTAATAAAGAAAAAACATGTGCCACTAACTTTTTTCTACAAATAGATAAACCAAGACCCAAAGAATGGAGCAACTTTCTCTAAAGCACCTTGGTAATTAGGATTTGGCACTATTTTGTCCCTGATGCAACAAGAATAAAGTTGCCTAGAACTGGCAAAATGGCACCAAGTCTTTGCCTATAAGTAGTCAGTAGATAACTATTTCAGTTTTCTTTACCCCTTTACTGGCTGGGGCAGCTGATTTGAGGGAACATCAAAGTCTATTTTTCAGTCTTTTGGCAGCAATGAACTTCTCAGTCTGCCACTCCACTTCTAATTCTGATTTTAATTCCCTGAAATCATATCACATTTCCTAAAAGTTAGAGTTTATTTTTTCCTTTCCCTCCTAATCCTCCCCAATTTTAACCCCTCATCAAAGGCTGATTTTCATTGCATGTATTTACATAAACTGCCACCCATTATGCAATTTACACCAGAAGGCTGGTAATAAAGTAGGACCTTCTCCAAGGTCATTCATCTACTCTCTGATATCTAGGAAAGTGCTGAGAGAAAAATAGTAGATAACTCAATCTGTCATGTGGATCTAAGGAGACTGTACAAATACCTCATTTCCATAACAACATTGTACTTGGTGTCCCAACATAATGAATGAATATGCTATGACTGAAGACTAAACAGAGGCTAATGGTAAATGCATGAATTAGTGACCTGTTTACACTTCTCCTGGGAAGGATGGCCATTTGTTACAGCTGCTGTCATGCAGGAATACTGACTGCAGTTGGATCTCCACTCTGGAAATGCATATAAATTTGTGAGATTCTCCCAGATTATCATTTGCTGACAGGCATTAATGACACTAATGAAGGCAGGAGAGCTCGATTCAAACATACAAATGATTAGAGTTGATAATAGATATGTGAAAAGGGCCCTCATTAATAAGTTTATTTATGATGCAGATATGGAAATTTAAAAGGGGGTGTCTAGACAGGTATTTATAGCACCTCCACCTCCTTCAATCAAAGATAATTCTTCTACTTCTTTGATTTATCCATCTGTTAGATATATACCTAAGAAAGCAGAATACTCATGTTCTGGTAGGAGAAATCCAGAGAAAAGAGAATAGATCCAGCTCTATTAGGTTAATGACAATTATGAATGAGAACAGTGCCTAAAATCAAAAGATCACCAGCTCTTAGGAAATGTGTGATGATGGATGCAAATTAAAGGGTTTACTCAGAGGAGAAAGAGCATTTACTAATCATGCCGAAGCCTAGTTGAAGTCTTCTGGCTTAGAAAAAGATGAGTGTATTATTACCAATTCACCTCCCGTATCATTGGTTTCTAAGGTAACAACATCCTTGACAAATAGCCACATTTTAATGAAGAAAATAGTATGTATTGATGACATCTCTGTTAATAATTTACACTTTATTTATCTTTTTTATCATAATCAAATGACCAAATCTTTCTATTTCTGATCAAGGAGGACAACAAAATGCAAGGTCATGTCTTGTAGTCATTCAACTGTTTGCACTGTTTAAGCAACTGGTTTGACCAAATTGTAGATGGATTTTCTTAGGGACATAACTACAGGACACCAAAACAACTGGTTTGGGACAAACAATTCAAATAAACAACTGGTTTGTTCAGTGTAGGATGCAATGAATGTCAGTTACATTATTAAATTAGTCTTTTGCTAATTACTGAAGAGACCTATCACTTCAAATAAAGTGCTGAGACCAGGAATCCTGAGTAGGTATAGTCATATCAGATAGTGACTGACACATTAGTTCTACCAAGTTGCATTATCAGACTGACAATACCAATGATTAAATCATGGATGTAGTCATGTACTCTGAAGACTAAGATGGACAAGTAGATCTCTGCCATATTTTCAATGGAAACTTACTCTTAAAACTTTAAAAAAGCATTTAATGTCACATAAGAGCCCCAGAGTGAAAGCAAGGAGATTGCATTTTTAAGAGAGTGATTACCCACTTAGGTTGTTAGGCTTTATTAGGAGTCTGTTTTAATAGAAATCTGGTTTGAATTAAGAGTAAAATGAAGCTGTAACACACAAGAGGCCTAACACTAGCCTTGAGTTTGTTCTCACAGCTAAGAGACAGATGGCTTCCCATTGCCCCTCGGATGCTTTTCTGTTTTAAGCATGTTGATTATTTCATTCTGCTAAGAATCTGCATGCTTTGTGATCATATGATCAGGCAGTTCCCCCAGAGAACATGCAAGATATGGATAGTTCCCAGCTGCTTCTTGTTTCCTTTGTTACAGATCCATATTTTAAAATCATAATTGGGAATCTCTCCATCCAGGGTCCTGTTGCCTCTGGCCCCAAACAGTCACAAGTCAGCAGGTGGCATCTAGGATTCAGCTATAATTTAAAGCTGGGACTCAGAACCAGGAGATCCACTTTAGTAGACCATCAAGCCTGCAGAGCAAAACTGATGAGGTGAGCAAAGGGTAGTTAGACATGACTCTAAGTGCGCAGGTGATTGGCATCACATAAAAACAAACTGGTCCTATTTGCAAGAAATTTCACTATTACCAAGTAGCTAGCTGGTAATGGGACAGTTCACTTCATACAGCCACACTGGATATGCATCATCGGTCACATTTATTTGCTTATTTATTGCTTCATTAATGTAATAAATATTTATTGAGTATCTATTATTATGTGTCAAGCATTATACTGGGTGCTAGGGATATAGCAGTGAACAAGGCGGACACGTTTCCTGACTTCACAGCGCTTATTTTGTTTGAGCTAGAGGCAGTATAGCATAGAGGTGAAGGACTCTGCAGCCAGGCCACCTAGGGTGTAAATCCTGGTTATTCCACTTACTAGCTTTGTGACTGTGGCAAATCACTTCCCCTCTCTGAGTGCCTGAGTTTCCTCATCCGAAAAACTGCGGTAAAACCATTACCTAACTCATTGGGTTGGCATGAAAATTAAATGGGTTAATGTATATAAAGAACTAAGAACAATGTCACATGGTAAGCACTACATAAGTGTTGGACATTCTTGTTAACTATGTTCTTCAGTGTCCGCTGATCATTCTGGAAACAACAGTCCACAATCCATGAATTATTGCTTCCAAGGTATAGCATGACTCCTCTTGGCACTCGCAATGAGGATTCTCCTACCTGTGAGGTAAAGAGGCCAGTATAACTTCAAAACCTACAACCATTAAACTCCTAAAGCAAATCTCTGCCATTTCTTGGCCTCAATTGCCACATCTGTAAATGAGAGCTTGTAACTAGATGATCTGGTAGTAGTGATTAAAAATACTGAGTTGGAATACTGGTCTCACTACTTACTAGCTTATGATCTTGAGCAAGTTAATCTTAGCTTTTCTTTGTCTTTAGTGCTCCGCAATTTTACACTGATGTGTCTAGAAGCAGAATTCTTTTTATTGATTCTACTCAGGACTCATGTTTTCTGAATTTAAAGACTCATCTCATTCATTGATTCTGGAAAATTTTGTCATTATCTCTTTAAAAATCACTTCTTCCCCATCCTTTCTAGTCCCTCCTTTAGAAATTCATTGTAGGTATATGTTGGACCTTTCTTTCTAACCTTCATGTCTCTTAACCTCTCTTCAAGGGTCTCAAATAGTGATTTAAGCACAAAGCCCTAAAACATCAAGACTTATGTCTTCATTAGTTTTGAATACAAAAATGCTGTCAATTAACCTAGTTAAACAGACCAGTTAATTAGCCAAACAAATAGTTTGGCTAATTTTTTTAACTTGAATAGTCATCTGAGTGAACTAACTTAAACTCTATTTAATGTCCTAAAGACGGCCATAAGAATAATGTCCAACCAAGGCTTTCCAAAGTTATTCTCAGATCAAATCCAATTATCATTTTGGGAGAAGGCATGAAAATGATAAGTAAAATGGAGATGCTTTCAGTAAGAATTACTCATCTCCCAACTTAGAAGCTAGAAAATATTTGCTAAAGCATTTAGAAACAAGCTTATACTGATGTCACTACTACAAAAGACGAGGACCAAGATGGTACTTTCCCAGTTAAATATTTGCTTCTAGAATGGAGAAAATCCTCTCAAACTATTTTGCAGTTGTCAAATTTTAATACAAAATATTTCCTTTAAGTCAATCCAAAAAGTATTAATCATCATCCTATAATGCACCTAGCACTGTGTATGATTCTGAGGCTATACAAGAAATCAAACACATGATCCCCATCCTTAAGGTATTTGTAATCTCCTTGGGAAAACAAGCTAATGACATTAAAGAGGGAAAAACACTTTCATCTAGTATCTGCTATGTGCTGGACATGTTCACATCTAATCTTCACCACATTCCTGTAATATGTGTTATTCATTCATTCATTCATTCGTTTAAATGATGTAGGTACGCCCAAAGTCACACCACTAACAAGAGAACAAGTTCAGATCTAAACCCAGGTCTGGTGCTAGAACCATTATTTCCATTATACCACACTGACGAATGTTTAATTAAATTACATGGATTAAATAAGGAGTACTGACAAGGGAGGCAGTATAGCACATGGCTGAATTCATGGAATTTAGAGTCAGACTGACTTGAGTTCAAATACCAGCTATGTGACTTTGCACAAGCTACTTAACCTTCCTGAGTTTCTTTCCTTGTCTGCAAAATCGGTACAGTAATTAAAAAAAAATAATGTATGCAAAGGATTTCACACAATGTTTTCCATAGTAAACAGTAAATAGCAAGTACTGTTAGTGCAACACTGATTTTAAAAGTTGTTTTGCAAACCTAAAATTAATTTTTCTGCTTCTTCATTCTAAGGAAGTAGTCATATTTCAAACCAGTGGAGATACATTCCCTTCCTCTCACAGAGGTTGGTGAGAAAGAAGAAAAGCATATCTCATAGCCTCTGCCAGTTATTTTGTACTGCTACAGTAAGGAACTCTGGAAAAGATGGACTACTATACATAAAGGACATTTTGGATATGCGAAGGGAGGCCATAGGCAATAAGGGGTGGAAAGCCAAATTGTTCTCAATAACATGACAAAATAAAACTTCATCGACTAAAGTTTTGAGTTGATATCTTGATAACATAAATAAGAATTGTGGGAGTTCAAAGAGAAGAAGATGAAATGAGAGGTCATCTGAGACATGTCACCCCATTGATCAACAGGTTTCATTCAGTTAATATGGCTGCATGGGAGGGACCCCCTTCTGTCTTCATTGCTTTGTGGCCATTGCTTTCAAATCTTCCCAGATAATGAAGGCTCACATTTCCTTTCATCAGGGAGCAGCAAGAAGCTGGGCCTCCTTGCTAAAACTTCAGAACGAGCTGTTGAGAAGGAACTAGAATAATCAGAGAGGGTTGTCTAAAGGACATGGGTCTTGGATTGGACCTAACAGAGTCGACTGGATTCAATGTGCAGTGGGAACTGGGAAAGGAAGATTACAGGAATAAGGATGGAAATAAAAATAACACTTTGATGAGTCTAGAAAAGAAGGTTGCCTTGGAAAACAAAAAGTCCTAACTGCCTCTCAAGTACAATTATCAATGTGGTCCCAGTCTTCTTTTGATTTCCACACTGAGGGAAAAGACAGCTAATGGCTGAGCAGCTCTGCTTACATTGGGGGAGGAGGGTGAAATAGGATTGGAATTAAAAGGGATGCCTCTCTCCACATATAGGCCTGGTAAATTTCCCTCATACCGGGTCACAAACTGGATTACATAAAAGTTATTTAACCCACAGCTTTCCCCTCAATTCAGCATTCTGACTGTTACTCGATGATTGTATGCAATCTCTCAACTAGAAAAAGCAGATAGCACCTCCTGCCATGCTTACTAAATCAGGATTAAGTTTGCCTGTGTGTAACAACAAAAAGTAATAATAACAACAGTGTCTTAAACAAGATAGAAGTTTCTTTTTCTCTCATGAAAGGAAGTCCAGAGATAGATAATTCAGGATGGTTGTGGCACCTCCACAGTCATCAGAGGCCCAGGCTCTATCTTGCTCTTCCACCATCCTTAGCTTGTTGCCTCATCTTGTCACCAAGATGGCTATTCAAGCTTCAACCACATTTCAGCAATGAGGAAGTAAAAAGGAGTAGAAGGGTTTGCCCTCCACCCTTTAACAAGACTTCCTAAATATCTCACACAACATTTCCACTTTCATCTTGTTGGTCAAAATACAAATAAAAATAATAGCCAGTATTTCTATAGTGTTTACTATGTGATAGGTGCTGCTCTAAAAGCTTTACAAATACAAACTCATTTATTCTTCATACAAAATACAATTATTATATCATTTTACAGATGCAGAAACTGAGGCATAAAGAAGTAAATTAATAGCTAGTAAGGGATGAAGCAGAGATTTAAATCCTACATAGCATGATTCCAGAATCTGTGTGCCAGAACAAAGCTAAACCACACCTAGCTTCATGGAGAACTAGTATATTTTTATTGGGGTAGCAATTAACTCAGCAAAACACTGAGGGTTTTATCTGGGGTGGTGTTGTTGTTGTCGTCGCTTAGAGATAGGGTCTCACTCTGTTGCCCAAGCTGGAATGCAGTGATGTGATCATAGCTCACTACAACCTTGAATGCCTGGGCGGAGGCAATCACACTGAGAGTTTTTACTAGGGAAAATGGGAGAAATTGGTGTTAGAAAGCAAATAGCAGCCTGTGCCACACCTATGTCAAAGTTTCATCAAGATAATGCCTGTGAAAGTACTTTGAAATACAGTAAAACACAGTACACACATAATGATGGTGGAGCAAGTTGCCCTGTCAGTCCCCAGAGAAGTATTAGACAATCCTCTGGGAATTCTGGGACATTTTCTCCTCAATTAGGCTAGGGAAACTCTACCTGACAAAACAGCATTCTTTGATCTCTCTAATATAAGAATGTGAGAGCGAAGTGGTATTTTGTAGGAGTCCCTGGGAAAATCCCCTTTAAAACGAATATATGCCTTTCCAAACAAAACCATGCCATAAGGAAACTTTCATCACCAGACTGTTCCCTAGAGTAGTTAAAGCCTATAGGCCTTAGATATAAAGCTAGCTGATGCAATAGGATTGCATGATAGCTGCTTGAATTTAGATAGGTTCTCCAAAGAAACAGAGCCAATGGGATATATGTACATGTATATTAAAAGATTTATTTTAAGGAATTGGCTCAAGCAGCTGTGTAGGCTGACAAGTCCAAAATCTACAGGGCAGCCCAGCAGAATTCTTTCCTCTTGAGGAAACCTCCTTTTCTGCTCATAAGGCATTCAACTGATTCAATGAGGGCCACCCACAATATGGAGGGTAATCTGCTTTATTTAAAGTCAGCTAATGATAGCTGTTAATCACATCCACATAATACCTTTGCAGCAACATGTAGACTGGTATTTGACTAAACAGCTGGACACCATAAACTAGCCAAGCTGACACATTAAAATTGATCATCACAGATGCCAATGGTATGAGTAAAAGTGAAGTGTCTAGTCAGCTTTTAGCTATTTGTCTTTTAAAAAGAACTAGTGAATTAATTTTGCATGGGGTGCCCAGTCCCTGAATACTGGGCAGTCCTACCCCTAAAACACTTGGTCATCTCCTACATATGATCAGGCCTCCAGGCTGCTACTGTTGGGCTACTCTCAGGCCACACCCATCTGGCCTTTTAGCTGTGGGGAATATTGGGCAGAAGCCAAACTTTCTCTAGGACCACCTAAGGCAATAGGCCACCAACCAAACCCAACCAGTGCTATTGCTGCTGAATCTGTCAGGACCTACAGATAAGAACTGCTATCTACCTTACGGACAGTGGAGAAAGATACAGCTATTCTCCTCTATCGGACTGCCCTAAACTCTGCCTAGAGTGGTGAGAAACCTTATACCTTTCTCCCTCATACCCTTAATACCCTTCTTTGCCTAGGGAGGCCCCCATTCTTCTCCACTAGGTTTCTTGAGGAACCAGAAATGGCTTTAAAGCTTGCTTAGATTTATATTGATATGTGGGAGTCTGTGTCTATGCAAAGGTCTATTCATCGGGAGAAAGTACCTCCTTTACTCTCCCCAGAAACTAGAAAGTTAATCTTTCAGTTAGTTTACAAATTTTCTTAGGAATGCTTTCCTCTGAAGAAATTTTATCCTCATGCCTACTATGTTTAACAGATAAAGGCAATGCTTCTGTGATTTAAAATAGAGGCTCCTGCCATAACCTCTCTTGGGTCCCCATTCATCATGACCCCGTGGGGGCCCCTAAGGGAGCTTCTCAGAACCTCCTAGAGCTCTGCCAGAGCATAGTCTAAAAACCATGAAGCAATGGAAAGAATTCTATGTATCTAACCAGATAAACATGGATATACATCAGGGAAGCAGTATTGTGTTGGGGTAAAAACTTAACTCTGGAAACTTTTATCTACCATCCTTAGGCAGGTACTTAACTGTTTAGGCCTCTAAAACAGATATAATAATATTTAATACTTTCCTCAAATAATTATTGATAGGATTATATGTAATAAAGTATTTTTAGAATTCTATAAAAGTTAGATATTATTTACCACAAGGATACTTTGGAAATCAAGGCCTTGTCTGAAGGTAATGTGATATCCTTCAGGCTGGCCCCAATGGCTAAGGAAGATTCTGCAGTTATAGTATCCAGGCTCATAAACTATCTAAGAGGGGAGCTGCCCAGGTCAGCTACTGCCTCCTGATTTGCATGTCTGAAACAAAACTACATTAAGCTCAATAAGCCTGTATGGGTTAGTTGACCCTCTGGAACTTTTTTTTTTCCATTTGAAGAAACTGATCAGCTGACAGAGGCTAAATAAGTCAGGAAAAAAACATTAACCAGAGTTAAACACACGACTTTTTGGTAGGACTTATCAGAACCTTAACATGAATAATGGATCGCTAAAAAAGGGCTTTATAGTATGCAGCATCACAAACTTATTTAACAACAGAATACTTTTTTTTTTAGTAGAATCACATTTTGTAGAATACCTACAGAGCACAGTTTAGGAAATGCTGCTTCACAGAGATGTACACACAGGACAATTTTATTCTTACCATTTCTTAGAATGTTCTACCATTTCTACCTACTGCTTGTCTTTAATCCTAAAAGATTCTGAGAGATCTCCAGAATGCTTCAAAGAGTATCATTACAGAGATTCACAAAGTGTCACATGATCTTTCCCTAACCGAATTTTAATACCAGCTACAATTGTATCAGATTAGAAATTAAAGCTGAAATGTTTCAATTTAAAAGCAAGCACATACCTGGAAATTCAGGAACCAAGAAGTAACCAAGAGGCTTCTTGGCAAAGGGCACATTCTAGAATAAGGACCTTATGTTTACTTTCAACAATAGTACCTAAGCTTGGAATGGACGTAGCCATGGAGCTTTTTTGGAAACAATGCCTGTGTCTACACATGTCATCTAGATTTTTAAAGAATCCTTAATGTCAGCCAAACAAACAGGGGTTTTCAAGGCACAGTGATCGCCCCATGGCAGTTATTTCACTGCCAACAATTCTCAAACTCGAGTGTGCACCAGTATCACCTGGGGGGGCTTCTTGCACACAGATCACCCCATCCCCAGAGTTTCTTACTCAGTGTCTGCATGGTACTGGTACCAGCATGGTAATAAGCTTCTCTTCACCCTTGACAGAAATAGTCTGTGGACTGCACTGCAATATATTGTCATCTTGGACACTTCAATCAACTGTCACCAAATAAACACCAGTGCCTAGGCTGATTTAGACTCAACACATAAGCTTTCTTCAGATGTGTAAAACTAACAGAAGAAGGGTTATAACACAATTCACCTGAAGGTTCATTTTCTAACAGTGATACAATTGTTTCATTAGGAAAATGTATTATTAACTTATTAATAAGTTATCAAGAAAATAAAAAAATTTTGTTTAACCCTTTTAATTACAAGCAACTCATTACTTAGAGCAAGAACTAAAAGAAACTTCTAAGCACAAAACAAGTATCTTTGCTTTATTGAAATGTTATAATAAGCTCCATTTATCTAAACACTTTCGTTCCTTCCTTCCATCCTTCCTCCCTTCCTTTATTTCAGAAGAAACATCTGAAAGAACACCATTTTCTTTCTTATTTGCTTCTGGACTGTTCTGATCTTTTTAGGGTACTTGGCCCTGCCACTCGAGACTGGCAACTGTCATTCCTGCATTGCTCATTCAGCAAATATTTACTGAGCATCAACAATCGGGCTGACACATCACTAGATATTAGAGATAGAGTAGTGATTGAGAAAGACAAAGTCCTTGCCCTCATGGAGCTTATATTCTAGTGGGAGAGATGCACAAATAGCAAAACAATTACAAAATATAGCAGGAAGTACAGAGTGCAATGAGAGCATATAAAAGGAGCACGTAACCCAGATTTGAAGGCGGGGGTAGATAGTTGTGGCAGTCAAGATTTCCCAAAGAAAGCGTCACCGAAAATGAATCCTGAAAGATGAAGTAAAGCTGAGGAAACAGCAGAAAGAACAGGGTGTTTCTAAACAATTGAAATAATTCAGTATGGCTGGAGCATAGCAAGTGGCGGCAGGGACAGGGGACAGGACAGACAAATAGGGAGGGAAAGGCAAGTGGGGAAACTGAAAAGATGTGCGTTGTTTCCTCAATACCTTCTGTTTCTGAGTATTATGGAAAAACACAAAATGAGTGACTACCTGGTTCACAAAGATACCCCAGTGGCTCTGTCTGCACTACCTCTCCCTTTCCTTTTGTGTGTGTGTGTGTGTGTGTGTGTGTGTGTGTGTGTGTGTGTGTGTGTGTGTTTTGTTTTTTGGTGAATCACTCTTCCTCCTCTCCACCTCTAGGCATGTGGTCCAAATTGTAGCTGCCATCCTTTTAACATGATTCTACATCCCTGGCCATAGTAATTGGCTAGGAAGTGAACACTTGCTCCAAAACTGGCCATGGATGGGACTCTGCACTCCTTGCCATAGTGATTAGTCTGGTGCTAGTAACATGAGTTAAGACCGACAAATCAGAGATCTTCCCCAGGTTTTCTTGGACTGGAGCTGGCAAGGAAGAACCCTTTCCTCCATGGTCAAAGTGCTGTGGGGATGTGAGCTCAGAGCTAGTAGCAGCCGTGTCTAGCACCATATGGAGAATCCTGTCTTCAATATAAGAGAATGAAGCCAACACAGAGAAAGTAGCAGAGATAACAAGAGGAGAGAGTCCTGACAGCTTTTGAGCCTCTAGTTTTTAGTACCTAAGACCAACGCTAAGGTTGCCAAGGTTATCTTTTCCTTCCCATGGCCTGGGTGTTCAGCAATTTCTCCAAACCTATGTGATGCCAGGTATACTTCCTATAAAGTCTCTTTTAACTTAAGCTAGTTCTAATTAAATCTCTGTCAAATGCTTGTATGCTCTCTCCTTGACATGTTCCTCTGAACTGGTATTCTCAAAATGGGTATGTAACAACTGTAAATTATGTAGCTTATTTCTAACTTGCTCAAAGCCATTTCTCTATTTCTTTGCCTCATTTCTTTACATCTATACCTATTTTCTCTCTTCTGAACATTTTAAAACCAGCAACCAAAACAGAATCAGGCTCACACAGGACTTAAAAGGCCTCCTCACATCTGCCTTCTTATTCTCCTGGCAGAAACAATTGCTCCATGGGGCCAATTAGCTATTTCAGGGTGAAGGAAAAAATAAGTAAAGTGGACCTTTCCACTCACTTCTAGCCCCTGGCTTAAATCCAATGAGTGACTAACTGGGTGTCCAAGTTTTGGGCCAAAAAGGAGGTCACAGGGCAAAGGACAAAACAGAGATGTCTAATGGAGTCCACCGTTGACTCATATTCAACATAGCAAAAACACAACTCACTGTCTCTCTCCCCCTGAACTAACTCCCTGTCCCAGCTCCCTTATTTTTTTACCTTATTCTAGTCTCCTAGACCTGAAATTGTGGGATTTATCTTTAATTTCCCTCTCTCTATCTGTAGCCAGTGAGATACTGATTCCTGTGAGTTTTTTTCTTTGAGATGTCTTTTATATCCATTCTTTCCTCTCTAGTCTCACTGCCTGAACCCAAATCCAGGATCCATCACTTCCTCCATGACAGATCTTTCCTTTTTTCTCTTAAAATATTTAATTGACAAAGAGTATATATATTCAAGGTATACGATGTGACTATTTGATATTCATATACATTGTATAACGATTATCACAATCAAATCAACACATCTATCACTCCTGCTATACATTAGATTCCCAGAACTTATTCATCTTAAAACTGAAAGTTTGTATGCTTTGATCAACATCTCTCCCATCCCCAGCTCCTGGCAACCACTGTTCTAGTCTATATTTCTAAGAATATGACTTTTTAGATTCCACATATAAGTGAAATCACACAGCCTTTGTCTTTTTGTGTCGGGCTTCTTTGAATTAGCATAATGTCCTTTATTTCATCCATGTTGTCACAAATGGAAGGATTTCCTTCTTTTTATGGCTGAGTAGTATTTTTTATATATATATATATATATATATATATACACACACATACACACGCACACACCACATTTTCTTTATACATTCATCTGTGGCTGGACACTTAGGTTGATTCCGTGTCTTCACTATTAGGAATAATGCTTCAGTAAGCATGGGGGTGCAGATATCTCTCTGACATACTGATTTCATTTCATTTGGGCACATGCCCAGAAGTGGGATTGCTAGATCATATGGTAGTTCTATTTTTAATTTTTTGAGGAACCTCTATACTTTTTTCCATAATGGCTATACCAATTTACATTCCCATCAACAGTGTACAAGGGTTCCCTTTTCTCCGCATCTTTGCCAATGCTTTCATCACTTGTCCTTTTGACAATAGCCATTGTAACAGGTGTGAGTGGTGATCAGTAATGTTAAGCACCTTTTCATATACATTTCGGCCATTTGCATGCATGACTAATCTTTTAAATGGTTTCTCTGATGTTACCACTTCCCCCGTCACCAGCCACAGCTGAAAGGAGCAAGGATAGAACCCAGAACCAAAGGCTGCCAATCTACAGTCTGTCCAGTGATCTAAGACAAAGCCAGGTACAAATACATAAACCAGGACAATCAGGTTCTCTCTCAGGAATTTTCCCTAAAAATATAAGAGAGAGAGAGAGAGAGAGAGAGAAGTAAAGCAAAAAGGATACCTGGAGAGAAGCCATGAGGAAGAGTCAGAACTATATGAAAAAAAGATAGAAAATAAAGCCTCAACAAGCCATAAAACCAAAATTATACAGGAGCAGAATCCTGCCGACTATGGCACCTTTCTCTTTCAGCTTCCTTAAGATTTGTACTAAAATAAAAGAAAAAATAAAGAAATAAAGGAACAGAAACAATGAGTAAAATAGAAATTAGGAACTACAGAAAAGATGAGCAGTGGAAAAAATTAAGGCAGTCAGTAGTGAGAGGGAATAAAGCTGAGTCATGTTCATGGTAGAACACTAGAGTAAAAAGTCTCAAAATCCTGCTGCTGAGGTTCCTGAAGCTGCCATGGAGCCAAGTACAAGTCCCATGTGGTCTCACTGTATTCTGGTTTCGGATCTTTGATTCCCTTGAAAGCTTTGTCTCCCTCATTGCTCTTTAACAATATCCGCACCCCCCCCCCAACTCTTTACAGGAGATAACTTGAAAGTGTCTCTATCACTTGTAAATAAAAGAGCCTAATAAAACAGTTCAAATCAAGTGTGGTCCAGCTTCCGAGATGCTCATTATCTGGCCCCACCACAGCTGTCCAGCCCTCCAGTCTCACAATTCCTCAACAAGAACACCCACTTCAGAACCTCCACTTTGCTGGACCATCGCTGCCTGCCCTCGCCTCTTTATACACAGCAGTCAGCATTGTCTCCATACCTTTGCTAGTGCTTCAGCCTCACAGGCCTTCACTTCTTTTCACCCAACCAAGTTCTAGTCACCCTTTAAGCCCTGCATCCTCCAGGAAGACATTCCTAGCCTTGCCACCCCACATGACTTCTCCTTCCTCTTCCCTTCTAATCCCTATAGTCTGAAGCATATGCTCTGGCACCCCATTTTATGATGTCCTGTGTGTTTCTCTGCTTATGCCAGGTTTCTATCTCCCCAACTGTCTGTTGAACTCATGAAGAGCAGAAATACATTTCATATTGTTTTCAAGTACCCCATTGTATCATGAACAGTAGATATTAATAAATATATGTTGTTCAAATGGTGTTTACATGGAGTGCTAACAATCCAAGAGGCATATCATATAACGTCATTACTGCAAAACAATCAATAATGAGAAGGCTGTGCTAATGGAGCCCATGCCGAGAGTGTGGCAGTTGAGGCAATATCCTAAGAGAAAGGCACAGCTTAAGGGAAAACTCCCTTCAGACATGGGCCTTGTGAAAGAATTACACTTTTTATTTCCTCCAGCAGGAAAGAGAGAACAGCAAAGGCCTGAGCCCTGGAAATGTCACCTAACTGCTTGATATCATGAGAAACCTCTCAGCCTACTCTAGGAAAGCATACAATGCTGACCTCATCTTCCTTGGGAACAAGCACCTCAAGACATAGGCCAGGGAAGTGTCAATCTTTTTCTCCCTTCATCCCGGCAGCTTACGTTCTGGGCTGCCCCACTCCAGAGAATTGCTCTGGCCTCCTTCTCTGAGGACAGCTTCCTCTCCAGGCCAAGCCCAAGTCACCTTTGAGAAAGGCCACCATTCGATGTGGGACTTTCGAATATCAAGAGATGCTGAACAATGAAGAAACCAAGAACTTTCCCTCAATCATAACACTTCAATGCAAGAGGAAAATATGGCTCTACCCAGTGTCATTTCCAAAATTGATAAGGGACCCATACTTCAGCAGTGCTATTTTGATGCTCCATTATGAGTCATAAAATTTCTGTTCAACACCCACTCCCTGAGCCCAGTGTATTATTTATTCCAAGGGTTTGGTAAGAGGTCTCAACTAAGTATAGGATAATCTGCCTCTGAAAACCACAGTTAAGAAAAGGGCAAGTTTCTTGTTATCCTCAGAAACTGATATGCAAAAAATAAATCTGACTAAGAACATGTGGGTGGGAAGGTACATAGGAAAGAGGATTTAAGAAAAACTTCTTCCATGTTACCCACTCAGAAGCTATTGCTATGCTGTGCCTTTATTTCTTCATTTCCTGTTTTTGCTTATAGCAGATAAAAACTTGATGGCAATGATCTTAATTTTCTCTGTCAGCCTTCCAAGCTCATGTTGGGGAGAGGGTGGGCAGGGATTATTCCTATCTTCAGGCAAAAAACCAAAGTTCAAGAAATTGGGCTCTAGCAGCAGATGGAAAATGCAAATGGTCCCCAGAGGCTGCTGTGCATACATCTGGAGCGCCTCCCAATCTGGGACAGGAAAGGCATGTTAGTAAGGAATCTAACTGGATGTCCAGGCATGCTCTCTGACATTATGAATCTGGAAAATGTAGATAAAAGATGTTAATAGACTTAAAGGGGATTTTTTTTTCCCTTTACCTGGCTAGTGCAGGGTTTGAAATTCCAATATTAAGGATTCAGTTATTTCATTTGTTCTTTCCTATCTTCATTGCCTTTTCCCTGGAGTCTTCTTAAAAAGGCAAATACTCATAAGAGGGCTTACATACAGTCACTAACATTTTAGTGTGAATTAATCTGTCAAATTCTGTCACTAGAATTCATATGGGCAGAGGGAGGGAGAGAGAATGCATGCAAAAAAAGTCATGCTTTCCTACCTCCTAAAAATGGATTCACAATCACCTCTGCCAACTCATGAACATCAGAATGGCTGTCAGAGACTGTGAAAACCTCACTTTCAGGCAGTTTCCTCTGTGTCTGATCACAGGGTGTGTCAGATATTGAGTCCTTTTATGTTTAGGGGGATGCTGATGGAAGGAAGTTCTCACAGTTCTCACCTTCTCTCCCTCCAAAACCCACCAGCACAACCTTTTGCAAAGATTATCTGAGCCACCATGGCTTTATTTCTATTCCCACAGCTGATAATGCTGAGTCCCAGCTCATTGCCTCAGTACTGGCTGTTCATTCTGCCTTGAATGCTATTTCTCCTGATCTTTACATAAATCATATACCCGCTTCTCAGACAGGCCTTTCTCATCTAGCACATGTCCACTCCAGCATATTGCCAATTCATTTTCTTTATAACACTTGTCAGCATCTAATTTCATCTAATTATTTTTGTTTCTTTACTCGTTTAATGTTTTCCTCCCTCCATAACACCAACTAGAATTTCAGGAGGGCAAGAACCATATCTGCTTTGTTCACAGATGGGTCTGGAACACTGCCTGGTCCATAAAAACCACTCAGTACATATTTGTTGAAGAAATGAATAGATAGATAGATGAATGAGTGAGTCCCTCCTCTCCAACTGGATGGCTCATGATTATATTTTTAAAAATACTGCTCAAGTTGGCCATCCCCAGCAAGATTCACCACTAACCCATTCATTTATAGTAGAAGGAATAAGGAGCCTGGTGACTCTTCATACCAAGCTCCCCTGTCCTAAGTACCATCTGCCTGGGTAAAAAAAAGTGGAGTAAATTCTACCTACTTTCAACAGCCCCAACTGCAGTATCTAACAGAAAGATGAAGTACTACATTATAGTACTGATACTGAACCGATAATGTAAACACAGCACTGGTTTTGGCCAGGACTCACATCTGGTTCATAACTTCACTGTACTAGATTAAATTCTTTCAATACGCAGTTTTATGAAATCTGGTGGTGCTAAGAACATAGGTAGGAAGATCGAGGGCAGAAAGCCAGGATCCATAGAGCCAGCAACGTGCCAAAGTAAGGGCTTAGACTAGGCAATAGGTTAGTACCTGGGCAGGGAGATTGCTAGGGATCAAGAAGCACATGTGAACCCAAGCCACGTATGTGTTCAGAATCGTAAAGGTCTGCAGAAACCAAATAAAACAAAGTGAAAAGACAGCAAACTAGAGGTACCAGGCCCAAGGAGACCCAGATTCAGAGGCCAATCCCTGTCCTGATCAAGAAGTTTCTTAGATGTTTCCTGTGACAAAAGAACACTGTATGAGGAAGCAAGGAAGCGAATCAGCCTAACTTGAGTAGGAAGCATAATAGTCAGGGTGAAAAATAAGAATAAGGGCAAAATTGGGCAATAGTTTTGTTGAAAACTACCTAAGCTCTGAGTCTAGAGAAGGAGCGGGGAGGGGTGCTCTTCAGAAGTTTTTAGTATGCGGAAACCAAAGCGACTATCAGCCAACACACGATAGGTGCCAAAGAAGGAACAGGCCCTGTAGGAGACCATGGAACCCTGATGACTTCACCCATATCTACATAGAGCACATTGGCAAAGGTGTGAACCACAGCCTGAGTCTTGGTGGAATTCCTTGTGATCTCCCTGAAGCATGAGAGGGCTGGAAGCCTATAAGGAGTTGCTATGTGACCATCTCCCACTTGCCTCTCTACCTCCGCTGGGAGGCTAACATGAGATGGTTTCTCATCATCTCCCTGGTTTGATAAGGTAAGGGGTTTTCTGCTATGCCCCTTCACTATAAATTTTATATAAACACAATTTATAAATATAAATTTATATAAACATATATTCTTCAGAATATATATATATATATATATATATATATATAAAGCTGCAGAACATAGAACTGCTCAGCGGCAGCCTAGACTGAGCTCCTCAGCAATGGAGTGTCCAACAACATGCATTACAGTCATCCAGTCCCTTTTGTTTCTATGTCATCCTTTTTAGTGTATAGGACAAGGACCAAGGGAGCTGGTACTTTAGGCTTATTCTGCTTTTTGCTGTCTATGTAAGTAATAAACTGTCTAAATCTAACAGTGGCTCATTGTATCTTTACCAGTTGAATCGGTCAGGCCTTGTCTTACGTTGTATGTGTGAGATTTACAGGCCTTGAGCAGAAAGAAAGGCAATCTTCTCATTTGTACCATGATGTTTGTTGTGAAGGATTTCCCTCCTGGGCAGTTTGGGTTAAAATATTAAGATATATGTTAATCCCCTCTGAAGAAACCCTGATACAGTCCAAACCTACTTAGCCAGCTCCCTGATGACACACAGCTACTTTGAAGCTATTAGCCATTTGCTACAGGAGGAGAGAGCATCCCGGGAATACCGTCTCACAGGGTTCACAGCCATTATCCTTACAGAATCAAAAGACTTCATTTTGGCCGTGCTCTCACTTCAGGCAAGCCTCTACTTCACTCGTCTCAGTCCAAGGAGGATATAGCCTATTTGCAAAGATTTCTGGAAAAGATCCACCATGTTCTCCATCAACTACTGCAATCTTTGATCTAGTAGGACATTCTTAAGTCTCATGATTCTCATACTGTGGTGGTGACCAGCAAAGTCCCTCCATGTCCCCATAAAGGCAGGGAGTCCAGTACTGAGCACTCACAGAGAGGTTAGCATGGACAGCAACAATCCTAGACCTCCAGAAATTTATATTCCAAGTAAAACATAAAACTGAGACATAAAAACAAACATTTAACTATACAATATATGGTGCTGTGTAATAAAAAGGTTCGAACCAAGGTAACAGAAGTGAAGGAGGGAAGGAGTGTTTGTTTCCAACCATGGGGATTAAGGATGACATTATTGGAGGATATGGCATTTGAACTGAGCCTAGGAAAAAAAGATAAAATTTCAGTAATTAGGGAAGGGAAGATAATTGAACAAACAGGAATAAACAAGCAGAAAAAATAAAAAGACCCTGGAATATAAATAATTCTGAGGACAAAAGAGAATTTTTAAAAATTCTAATTATTTTCTTCAGAGTGATTTCAGATGACCTTTGCATCTATAAAATATGGACAGGATACTACAAGCAAAAAACGGAGGACAAGAAAAACCTTTGGAATTTAAAATACAATTGCCAAAACAAGATGGAATGGATAATGAGTAAATGCAAGGATAACCCAGTCATTTGAAATATTAAACAGTTAAAGGGAGGAGAGTGAAATGAAAGCAGACAGACAGTTAGTAGAATAGTAAAACAATAAAACTAACAGCAGCAGCTATAGATTACTCCTACAAAGTTCTAGTTACTTTACAATATATTACCTCATTTAATCATCACAAAACACAGCAAGGTAGGTACTGTCAGTAATCTATTGCACCAAATGATGACTATAATAAATAATGCATTATATATTTCAAAATTTCTAAAAAGGTAGATTTTAAATGTTTTCACCACAAAACATGCTAAGTATGTGAGGCGATGGATTTGGTAATTTGCATGATTTAATCGTTTCACAATGTAAACATATATCAAAACATCACATTGTACCCTATAAATACTTAATATATACATTTTTATTTGTCAATTTAAAATAAAATAAAATAATAAGGAAAGAAACTGATGCTCAGAGAATAAAGGAACTTGCCTAACATCAGACAGGTAGCAAGTGGCTAAGGTATGCCTGACTCCAAAATTATTGTCCTTCACTATGTCACTTGCAGGAAAGCAGAGGGGAAGTAACAAGGAGAGGAAGAGGTTGAAGGTATCAGACTAAAAGCTGATAGGAACAAGGTGCTTCAGGAGCTGGGAAGGGATAAGTTCTCAGGAACAAGTTGGGAAATGTCAAGGTGATGGAAAAATAGCCTTTAGGAAGATGAGGGGCCTTTCTTCCTCCAAGACTACAAACACTGCTGAGAGAAGACCCCGGGAGGTTGAGACACAGTGAAGTGGTAGCTGACATGCATCAGATCCAAGAAGACCTTGAAACCAATGCCAACTCTGCCTCCAAGAGCAAGCTGCTTATGTTTGATGACTCATTTCCCAGGACAAGGCCAGCTCTTGGCCAGCAGCCACTAAGAATGCTGCAGTAGGGCACTACTTCACACTGGTAGGTGCTGTCACATCCGGACCACGGCCACTAGTCTCCAGGAAGCGTGGCCAAAGTCCAAGCCACCTTTGACTTTACGTCATTAAACCATTTCATTCCATTTGGCCAACATGAGGGCAAAAAGGATGAAAGCAAACCAAGGAGAGGATGTTGCAGTTCCAAATCACCCCACAAAATGCTCTCTAAATGCATCTGAGCTGGCTGCCTATAAAGGGCAACAGGGGCACACACACAAAAAACAACCCTGACTACCCCACCCTTGAAAATTGTTCAAGAGTAGAAGCACTGCAAATCTGAATTCCAAAAGCCCAAAGTAGGTGGCCTTTTCAAAGAGCTAAGTTGATTTTATCACCAGCCTTAGTCTGAATTTGCTGCACATTTCCTTCCTAATCCAGGATATGATAAGAAAGCAACATAACAAGAATTCATCTTCCCTAGGAAAAGGTGAGCATCTCTGAGTTCAACAGAGACAACTGGAACCCAATTACATCACCTCTTTGGAAGTCTTCCAGTAAAAGTATAAAATGAGAGAGGACTGAAAGAGGCTGTTTAGCACAGCTACAATGTGACCACATTTTCTTTTTAAAATGACACACCAAGTAGCTGCCATTTTTAGAAAAATGGCAATTTCATCTGAAATCAGAGCAAGTGTCACTCTGCAGCAAAAAATAAAATCCTTGTTTTAAGAGCTTTGGAACCTGGTGCCCAAAGAGCAGCATTTCCTTGTTATATTTGATTAATATTACACAAGAGTAGGATGAAAGGAAGGCTGATTTGGAAAAAGAAAAGCACCTTTGTGAAGAAAAACAAGTATGTGGCCTTCAGGGAGCTAAGCACATGTTTAATTTTGTGTTTTAAACTTCTCAGCAGACTGCAGATCTATAAAGGGAATCACTGAAAGTGAAGATAACGGCAACTTACCCAGAGCATCAGGCTGTTTTCCGCAAGACAGGGCGAGAAGTGAGAAAGCAAAATCTTTGCTTCAGTTACACAAACTCCCTCTCCTTTGCAGAAAAACTTGCTAGCTGAAACGGAGCCAGACGCTAATGCGGGAGCCTCAGCGAACAGCTCTGCGCTTGTCAAACACTGACATCTACTGGTCAGTTCTGAAATGGATGTTTACTTCTGAAAGCGATCCACTTGCAGTACCAAATATAAGAGATAAATTCCCTGTGCTTTTTATGGTGGAGGATTTTTCTCCTTTGGTCCTTTGGAAAACATTGAACTATAATTTCAGTTTTATTTCTGTAAAATATACATATTTATTTAATTTATATTTCTATTTTATCCAAGTTATAAGGATTGTTATTAAATAGGGTGTGAGGGGGGGGAAAAGCACCGGCTCTCTAACCAGAATTTGTTAAATATAATCATCTCTTATATCCATAAGGTACTAATCAGTTTCCAAAGCGTGACCAGGTATTTTATCTCAGATATTCAACAACCCTGTGAGATGAGAAGGTCAGGACCATTCTACGTTAAAGAAAAGAACACAAAGGCCCAGAAAATCTAGCTAATAGATCCAAGGTCACAGAGCAAGTCAGAAGTGATGCTAGTTCCAGATCCAAGGTTTTCCAATTTATAGGCCAGGACTCTTATCATCAAGGCACATTTCCCTTTGTGGAAAGAAATAAATTACTCTCAGCCGGTGAGTGGAGAAGGAAAAGGCAAATAAGGACACACAAACACACACCCCCTTTCTTTTGCTCTGTACTATTAAAACCCTGACATTAAGAGTGGAAGGAGAAAGCCGCTGTGGATGAGAGCTGTACTCCATTTTAGTACATCAAGAAAGACTTGGCTAAAGCTAATGAACCCATTGGGTATTACTAACCTTCCCCTCCAGCATACCAGAATCAGCCACCACACTCACTCACAAAGTGAGGAAGTTGATCTTTAAAGACACACTGGACTGTCATCTAAAGAGTTTGAGAGCCAGTTATTTACCTGATGGCCAGATTTATCTATCTTCCCCCAACCAGGGCACAGAGCTGCATCCTGATGATGCTAACAAGCTTCCTAATTACCATCAAAACTAGAGGTACACAGAAAACCTTGGGACAAGGGAGGCATACCTGAGGGCAGGGTGAATAGATTATAAACTTACTAAACTTCTCTCTTGTGTGGCTAACTTACCAAAAGTGATGGAATTTCAAACAGGGACCTTTTTTTCCCCAGGAGAATTAGCTGGGATTCTAAGAGAGACATCAAACCATGGAGGTTGGACCATAAGTGAGGACTTCATAAATGTTCCCAGGAATGAAAATATCGTCATGAGAGTCCCAGAGGGCAGAGGACATGAAGCATCTGCCTTACAGGCTTGTGGCCAAACTTGTACTGCTACCACTTTGCTAGGAGAGGAGGAACTCAAGCATGTTGTGGGGTCAAGGTAGTGGGGCATTAAGAGAGACCAGACAGTCGGGGAGTGTGAATCAACTGTCAGGGTTTAGAAAGCTGTGTCCTGAAGCATCTCCATCTCTAGAAACCTAGTGTATCAAGTTCTACCATTAATGCCCCTATTGCATGGCAAATTAAAAGGAGTGATATGGATTGCCACATCGATGCTCTTTCCCACTCCTAGGGATCCTGTCCCAACTCAAGGGCCTGACTGGACTTCTATTTCCTACAAGATCTTTCTCTTAATAACAATAATAACAATAGTAACAACTAACACTAATACAGCAGGTGGTATTCAAAGGGCTTCATGTATACGAATTCATTAATCCTCACAATAACCCTACCAGGTTGTTACTATTATCCCCACTTTACAGATATGTAGATTAAGGCACAGGGATTAAGTGATTTAACCAAGATTGCACATCTTCTCAGTGATGGGACTCAGGTCTAGAATTTAAACTTAGGTCTGTCTAATGTCTGTGCCCACTCCCTTAACCTCTATACCATTGGTTCCTGAAGTGTGGCTCCTGGACCAGCACCATTAGCATCATTTGGGAACAAAATTCTCAACCCTTTCTCCTCACAACCTGCCTCCAACAGACCTACTGAAACAAAACTCTGGGGTTGGGTTTTTGTTTTTTACCTTACTTTCACAAACCACACAGGTGATTCTGATACACAGTTTTTAGAATTCGTATTCTATATGATACTGCCTGTCTTTAAATGGTATTTGGGACTGTAAAACATTCAGCTCACAAGGGGCACTCTGTCCAGGCAGGGTATGACTTGATCTCTTGCCATTTGCCATTTTCTTGATAAAAATGGAGCATGGGCCGGGCGTGGTGGCTCACACCTGTAATCCTAGCACTCTGGGAGGCCGAGGCGGGCGGATTGTTTGAGCTCAGGAGTTCAAGACCAGCCTGAGGAAGAGCGAGACCCCGTCTCTACTAAAAAAATAGAAAGAAATTATCTGGATAACTAAAAATATATAGAAAAAATTAGCCAGGCATGGTGGTGCATGTAGTCCCAGCTACTCGGGAGGCTGAGGCAGTAGGATCACTTGAGCCCAGGAGTTTGAGATTGCTGTGAGCTAAGCTAATGCTACAGTACTCACTCTAGCCAGGGCAACAGAGTGAGACTGTCTCAAAAAAAAAAAAAACGGAGCATGAGGAGGTAATTCGATTTGATTGTGGATTTGCATTAAGCATGGATATTTGGGTATCATTCCTTATTCCTAGCAAAATTCCAAGATGCAATTCAGTAATAGTAGATCCATTTTTTCAGATGCAGAAATCAAAGCCATTTAAGTCATTGGAGAATTGGGCTACAAAACACCTCAATCATTTAGTCCATTCACCCTACTCCAGAAAAGTAAACATAACCAATTTGAGGCTGGTAAGTGATTATCTCCATAAAAAAGAACAAAAAAAATCTGGAGATGATGGAAAAAAATAATATTTAAGACTTGGATTTCAGAATTATAGTCTTTCAACGCAGGCTTCATTTGACTTCCTTTATTTTCTTTCTTCCCCTATGGCATCCCTTCAGAGTCTTTATGTCAGAAGGACCCAGCTCAGCATTTCCCAAAGTGAGATGCTTTGCAAGAAAATGGTTACAGAGTCAAATCAAATTTATTGAGCTTTTCCTAAGAGCCAAGAACTCTTCTAAGCACTTTATATATATTACAACTACCCTATGATGTAAATATTACCATTATCATCCCCATTTGACAGATAAGGATGCCTGGGGCACAAAATGATGCAATAGACTTTTCCGAGGTCCCATAAGTAGCAGGTGACATATCCTAGCTGGGTTCTAAACCCAGAAAGTCTGCCATCAGAGGCCCACACTCATAACTCCATGCTTTACTGCCTCTCTTTAGAAATTCTGCAGATTTCATCTATTATTTTCCTCTCTCAAAAAATCTACATAGACATGAGCCCATAGGGAAGTTCTGCAGTAGAGAAATATGCTTACATCGTATAACCCAATGTCTCCCAAACTTACTTCATCAGGGAATCTTGTTTTGTATAACACCTGTTAAAATTCTCTGGAACAACTGATCTTAGAAGCACATTCTGGAAAAACCTGGTTTGGCTGATTCAGGAAGACCATTCTCTCATCCAATCTCTAAGCCATTGTTGGAAGACAGATGGAATAATGAAAACAATGTGTGTGTATGTATATGTGTACCTTAGAACAGTGCCTGAAATACTAATAGCATAAGTGCTATATAAGTGTTTCCTCTTGTTGTTGCTGGTGGTGGTGGTTGGTGGTATCATTCTCCACAAGTACCTAATGCCTTTACCACATCTTTGGTTAACCTTGAAGGATAAAATGATATTAATAGTTAGATCGTCATGAGGGAAAGAAGCTTATCTTATTTCTCTTAGAGTATGTGATGCAATTTGTATCACTGACAGCAAAGGCATCATGCCACCATCTGAGCCCTTGCACGGACAACACTTTGTAACAGGAAAGCACAGCATACCACCCATTGTAAGACAAAAGACTAGCAGTCTCTGGGCATATTGTTAATATTGGGCAGCTTCTCCCACCCTTACCCCACCCTTTGGAAGCTCCAAAGTGCTCACCACCTTCTTCCAATTCATCCCGGAAGTTTTACACTATTGGCTTGAGTTACTCCAAACAGTCAGATGGAAATTTGGCATGGCATTCAGACATACCTCTTTCAAATCTCTGTGCTTCCAGGAATGCTGCTTTATAGTACTGAATATCAAACTTGTAGGGTGTTGGGGCAGGAGACAGGGATCAGGACAGGGTATATTTTGATCAATCTGGCCATACATGTCAGGTTACTAACATAATCTATAATTCCCAAACCATACCAGCTATAGGTTAAAGCAGGATATTAATGCTCATAGATAGCATTTCTCTGATTTTCAGCCAAACCTATCATTATGATATCTCTAGGTCCTCCACTTATTTCTCACAATCCCCAGGGGTTGTCTCAAGTCTACTCATGAAGAAGCCTTGTCTGTTTTATGGACTTCCTAAGTCTTCACTACCTATAGAAGCTACATCACAGGTACCTCATCACTGCTACCAGTGTCCACCATGAACAATGAGGGCATTAATGTCTGTACCAAGGATACTGCTTCACCCTGTTCCCAAAGCCTCCAGGACCACATCAAGCCACTGATCGTGCTTTATGCTTCTCTTAAAACAATATGGCACCAGGTGCTACTGCTGTGCCAATTCCTGGAGGCTGGGTAGCATCTGCAGCTATGTGCTGCCCCTGGCGTTGCCGATGTGCTAAAGCCTTCCAAGTGCCAAAGCTGAGTTCTGTTCCCCGGAAATCCCATGTGCCAAAGTTAGCTATGTTCTGAGCTAACTCTCAATTAGGTAGGCATAAAATCTGTGCCACCTTATCTTCCTTCCAATGCCTCACAGAGATCTTTAGAGAAACTACTGTTTTTCCTGCTTGTATTTGGTTTTTACTTTCAGCATCCCTTTACCTGAGATTTAGATACAAATCCCTGGGGAACTAGACCAACACGTAAATCCAAATGGTGGGCAATAGGGTATACTCAGATTTGCTCTAATCCTCTAACAACTAAGCCTCTATTATTGGACCTAACGTGTATGCGGTTCTCTTTCTAGGAGACACCTTAGTAGTCCATGGGGAAGTAGGATGGGATGCTTCTTTACAGCTTGCCCCAAAATATCTAAATCCCAGCGGGGAACCTAGCCTTGGCTCTCTCTAGGCTCTCTTCTGCAAGAGATTTTATTCCCAGCACATCAATTTTACAGACCAATCCAAAAGACTGTAGGAAGATATATTGAACTAGGCAGCAAACAATCAGAATTCAAATTCCAGTTCTATCTTTTATCAGCCATAGGAGCCCTCGGCAGTACATTTAACCTCCATCTACTGGGATAATAATAACCTCCCTGCCTACCCCCAGGTTTGTCCATTCAAGAAGTATGTGTTGAGCTTCTTTCTAAAAGATAAAAGACACAATGCTGGGCCTGTTGGAGATACAATGAACAGTCACAGATTTCACTTGCTAATAGCATATAAACCAACAATAGCGTTTTTAGAAAATATTAGTTGTGTTCTTATTAGTTGCTCTACACTTCTCACACTATCTCACTCCTCACAATAACCCTATAAGATGTGCATAATTAAGCCCATTTTACAAATGTGGAAAACAGAAGCTTAGTGAGGATCATAGACTTATTCAAGTCATACATCTAGGAAGTGATGGATCTGGGCTTCAAATTCAGGTTTGATGCCAGAATCCATGATTTTTCCACCAGACCACGTATATAAATAGCTATAATATGAGGCAGAAAATCATTCATCTCATAAGGCATAGATGAAGTGCCAAAGAATCAAATGAGATGCATATGAAAGTGTTTTATAAACATTCAAGCTGACACAATTGTAAGGTGTTTCTGTTATTATCATTAGGGTAAGTGCTCTATAAAATATGCTGGCTGTAAAATTCCATCTGTAAATAGGAGTTAACCAAGCCTAGTGAGGTAAAAAAGAAAGGAGTGTTTAATTTCAGCTGCAACAGATCATTGGAAGGCAACTGGTACCTCAAATTCAATCACTATTCTAAATAGCCTAGCATCTGTATATGGGTGTGGGTAACCTATGTGAACAGATCAAGAGCCCCCAGAGCTTAATGGTACCACCTGAGCAGAATGAAAATGAGCTCAGCACATTGCAACATGCTGGATGGGCCTCCTGAGAGGACATATTTGGATGGGCTATTAAGATCACTTGGCGAAGGAGGGCCTTGCTCAGGATGTACGGGCCTCTGTGAGCACTATAAGCAAGACCATGTACCCAGAAGGGTATGAGGAGCTGGCTTTTGAATATAGATTGACAAAGAGGCTCTTTGCGGTGAGCTCGAGTTATAATAATCATACCTTACATATACTGAGCAGCTACTATGTGCCAAGCACTGAGCTAAGTACAGAGTATACCTAAAGTTATCATATTGTGATGAAATCAATTGTATTTGTTTGATTTAAGAACATGAGTTTTGAAGTAATACAAGCCACTATCCATCCTACCTTTGACAAGTTAATTAACACCTCTGACACTCGGTTTCCTAATCTGTAAAATGGAGATCATAATGCCTACCTCTAGAGTTGTCATGAAGATTAAATAAGTTAATAAGTTTAATACAGTAAAACAATTAATACTATACCTATCATATATAAAATGTTCAATAAATGATAAACAATGTTGTTGCTGCTGCTGTTGTTATCATTATCATTATCATTAGATTTTTCTGTTGAAAGTCTAGCAGGGAGCATTCTTTTGACTTACAGGAAGTGGTACTAGAAAGTCAATTCTAGACATAATGGTTACTACTGCATAACAAATTACTTTAAAATTTAGCAGCTTAAAACAATGCACATTTATTTCAGTTTTTGTGGGTCAGGAATCTTGGCATGGCTAAACTGGTCCTCTGCTTTAGGGTCTCTCACAGACTATAATTAAAGTGTTGATTGTCCAAGTTCAAAAGCAAGTAGAATAAAATAAAAATTAAAAAATGAAGTGTTGACCAGCAGTAGGGTTTCATCTCAAGGCTCGACTGAGGGAGGAGCTACTTCCTAACTCACTCATATGGTCGTTGGCAGGATTCAAATCCTAACAGGCTGTCGGACCAAGGTTCTTCACTGGCTATTGGCCGGAAGCCAGTCTCCATTCCTTGCCAAATAGGCCTCTCCAACATGGTATTTTGCTTCATCAAAGCCAGCCAAGAGAGTCAGGTAGCAAAACGGATGTCACAGTCTTATAACCTAATCACAGAAATGCTATCCCATCACTTTTGCTGTGTTCTAGTCCTTAGATGTAAATCCTTAGGCCCAGCTTACATGCAAAGAGGATTATACAAAGGCATGTATATCTGGAGGTGGGGTTCACTGGGGACTATTTTAGGAGTCTGTCTATCACAGTGAGAAAGGTAATAAACTCAAAAGTCAAAGAGAGACCTCGAATGGGCTTTGGAGTATAAAATTAAGATTTAAAGTTCATTGTGAAAGTAAGTATAGGCTATTAGGAGAACAATTAATAAGGAAAGATACTCCTATGTGTTTTGGAGGTTTTGTTTGCCTCAATGATAATAAAGGGATCACTTCCTTTAGTGAGCGTTTAGTTTTCTTAAGTTCATTTTATAATAAGATTTTATGATCACACCCATTTTACAGATGAGGAAACTGTGGCTCGGAAAAGTTAAGTAACTTGTTCGGGGTCCCTAAAAGCAAAGTTGGATTAGAATCCAAGTCTGCCCAACTCTAAAATTTATGCTTTGTCTGCTATACCAGGTTGCCCCCTCCACACACACACACACACACACACACACACACACACACACTTAGCAAATTAATGTGATTTGTTCCAGTTTGGTGTTCATATTTTAGTTTTATTCAATGCCTCACTTTTGACTAAGCACACATATATCCTGCCTTTCCCACCCATACCCATAATCCTTCCCATAAATTTTATCCCCTCTAAAACTGGCAGTAGTTACTGTTTAGAAATTTAACACCAATTCTTTATAATTGATAGCAAAACATCTCTTCTTTTCAATAAAAAGGATGATATGTTGTTTCCCTGTGGTCATCAGGTGCTAGGTGTATTTTGTTAATGTGTTTTTGAAGGCAAAATACTACTAGTCAAGATTTCTTTTTTTATATCATCTTTGCCAGTGGGCAGGAAGCCAGATTTTCAGCATGATTCAAAATTTGTACACATTAAGAGTTCAGAGCACCTTCATACTAAAGGGCAAAAATGGAGAACAGAGGAGTTAGCACAGGAGTAGCATGGGAATAACCCACATTCTACTGCAAGGACATTTTAAAAATCAAACAAAACAGAAATTTTTCAGGCATATATACAGTCAGCACTGACTGAGCACCCAGTGCATACATATGAGGAACTAAGCTCATTAGATACTGAGTGGGATACAACACTTTATAAGACATAGGAGAGCCCTGCACTCAGGAAGCAATGCCATCTAGCATATACCCAAGTGAGCATGAGTCCCTCAAAGCAGACACTTCCAGATGGAGTCATTTCCTATCCAGATTAACTGTTTGACACTGCAGAATGAATTCTGTACTGCATCATATTTTTCGTGGATATATAAAAAATCATATCCATCCTGTTCTCATCTGTGGTTTGGCTAGTAGGCTTTCTTGGATCTTGCAGATGGTGGTATTTGCCAAGGCAGGATTTCTGAGTTAGACTGGAAACATCAGTATGTATGATACGCTTTCCATTTATGTTTTAAGGGTGTATATGGACATATATATGACAGTATATGCTCAGAATAGTTCTGAAAGGATATGCAAAAAATAATAGTTGCCTCTAGGGAGGGGAACTGGAATATTGGGAAACTGTGGAACTGGAATAGATGGGAGAGGGAGATTCACTTTTCAATGTATGATCTCTTGTATAATTTGAACTTATTACCATGTTTATGTATTACTTTTTACTTAAAATTTACCTTAAAATAATTTTTAAAGATTCAAGAAATAAATCAGGAGTTCTTAACTAGGTATGCACATAGGAATTTCTTACTGAGTTTTTGTCAAAATACACATAGAGGCAATTTAACCTTAATAGCTGGGGCTCTGGAGTCAGACCACATGGATTTGAATATCTCCACCACTGGGCAAGACACAATTTCCTCTAAGCCTCAATTTCCTCCTCTGTAAATGGTAGCTCTTCTGTAAAGCCTGCTTTGCTGAGAGAGCTGGGATGAAAGGAGGACGCCTTATCAAGGGCTAGTCCTTCCTGGGACTTGATTCAACTGGTGTTGTAAGGGGAAAATGTTCGATCCATTATCTTACATTTCCAGATGTGAGTAGGGATAAGTAATCACATTGTGTCCAAGGATTTGAAATTAACAAGCGGTAATTATGAGACTTGTTTCCCCAAGGCCTCAGTTGCTATTACCAACAATCTCTATTGCCTCTGCTTTGTTTCAAAATGAGTCCCATTTATAGCTGAAAAAGGAAAAGTTGTCTTTTAGTCTTACTAAGATTTTGGTGGTGATGAAGAGTTATGTAATGCTATTCATCCTTTATTCCTCGGAAATCAAAAGTCCTGCTTGGCTGTCTGATGTTAGAGCAGAAAAGGAGAATGGGATGGGCTGAGAACTGGGCAAACCTCCAAACAGCTGGCCAGAAGAGTTCTAGGTGCCAAGTTGCTCTTTCTGTTCATCTCTTTTCGTTCATACTCCAAATCCGGGGTACTAAAATTAATCCCTGCCTCATCATTCTAAATGTGCTTTCTCTCCCCTCTACAGTACACCAAACACTTTGCTCTAAGCATGAAAAAGAAAAAGATTGGTGAAGAGGAAGCAAAAATTGGATGTTTCCAGAATAAAAAAAAAATTAGAGTCTGCTATCAATAAAAAATAATCTCATTAAGAGACTTGTTTTCCAACACGGTCCAAAACGATGGCTATTGTTGGTAAGCAAATGGAAGATTACTTCTTAATCTAGAATGGCACAAATTTCCTGAGATATAATGAATCCTAAACAGCAGCTTTTAGGATATGGTTATGTTACTCTAGTATGCAGTTCTCTGGTACTATATATTCCATTAAGAGTCACTACTGAAATACTGGGTGTTACCCTAAAGGAGGGAGACTAGAGGGGCTTGTGGAAGTAGAGGAGACATGATCACAGCAAGGACATGTAGCAACATGTTTCCATTTAAGGCCTAGGACTCAACTGGAGAACATATTACAAAAAGAAAATTCCTAGATACCTCCTCAAATCTACTGAATCAGAATCTCCGAAGAGTGGTAACAGAGCTTGTACAATATTAATGGGTATTATAGCTCATATTTATTGAGCATTTGCTATGTGTGCCAGGCACTATGCTAAGCATTTCACATATATTATTTCATTTAATCCTCACAACAACCTTCATAAGGTTTAAGTAGTACTATTATCACCATTTGCAGATGCCCAGGACTGTTTTCATTATGCTCCTTATTACACATCTTTTTTCAATATCCTCCATTGATCTAATTGTAAACTAATGCTCTTCTGCATGGTTCGAATTGTTGATTTTTCCCCTCAAACTTACTTTATGGTACTGCTTCCTTGGTGGAAATTAAAGCCTGTTCTCGGCTGAAAACCAGACAAGACCTAAGCCTGCAGCCCTGCTTGCCTTACACTGCTTCCCCATCTTGCTCAGTGACAACTGAGCAACACACAGTGAGGCTGCTTAGAAAATTAGATCTGAAAAGAAATTCTCTCTTTCAATGTGCAAATTATTCAATAGGGGTATGGCAGAGGCCATAAGACTGTCTTTTAAAGGCAAAAGTGTTTTCTTGGTCTTAAAATAGCAATACATGTCAACTTTTACAACTAGTTAATTATAACAATAACAACAGCGAAAATTTATTGAGTATTATGTTCCAGGCACTGTACTATGTACATTAAATTTATTATCACATTTAATACTCAATATAGCCCTATAAGGCAAGTATTATTATTATCCTCCACTTTATGGATGAAAAGACTGAGACCCAGAATGGCAAGATGACTTGCCAGAGCTTACCCAGAGATTAATTAACAAAACTGAGACCAAATCCAGGTCTGTTTGACTCCAAAGTTCATAAACATAACCATTCAATCCCTAATGTCAAGAACAAAAGGACAAATATAACTGTACGTGTCTTTAATTGTGTATGTATACATGTTGAGTTCGAGGATTGTTTTTTGTTGATTGCTTTGTATATATATGAAAGAGACAAAAGTTTTATTTTCTAGACTACTCAGCCACAAGAAGCAAATATTGTGAATTAGCTGAATTTCAAAAGAGGACTACTTTCTCTGAGATCTCTAATGGTAGCTTTGTGGCCTGGCTGACTGATATGACAGAAAGCCAAGATCACAAATAAGTGTGTTAGAACTACTGTCCTATTATCAAGTAGTATAGAGAAGAAGTAATGTCTTCCTCCAAAGTTAACACCTAAGGAGATTTCCCAGCACCCAATTCGCTTCTCAGGGGTGGAATGTCACTCTTTGTATCATTACCAAAGCACACATTTCTACCTTGATAGCATGGATAGCCAGGTCTTTTAGCCCAAATGACTACATATATATTAGCAGTTCTGAAATCCTGTCCCCTGCTCAATGATCCTCCAGTCCTCTCCCCTCCTTTTCAGTAGATATTTTGAAAATGCTCCCCAAAACATGTTTTCAGTCCCAAGAAATTCAAAGCCTTCTTCCCTACCACCCATAATCAAATCGTTGTCAGTGACAAGAGGCTCTTGTCAGTCCATATCACTGCTTTTGGAGGGGAACGCAGGAGCCTAAAATCTGTTCCCTTGCAGCTCATGACTCTCTCTGAGAGATAGGAAATAGGCACAGGAGTTCTCAGCAGGGCAGAAACACCACCTTTTCAAGCTGCTACCACCTATCCTCCAGGTGGCTGAGCTATCGGAGCTGGGAAAGGGAGGTGGTGAGTAGATTCAGTATGAAAGAACTAACTTTCTCATTAGAGTCAGGCAATGGGGAATGCATTCCCACTGCAACCAGATACTTAAGTACTCTCTTCCTTCTTGATCTCTCACTCTACCACTTTCTTTCTCACCCTCTTTAGTGTCTTTCTGTGTTCCTGCCAAACACATACACAAGCACATACACGTCCTGCTGTGCAGCCTATGCCCCCGGTTTACTCTGTCTATCTGACTTCTAGTAATCCAGCGTAACTACAAAGAAACACCACAGATATGGGTTTATATTGGCATACAAAACCACATTTCTTTGTAACTACACACACACACACACACACACACACACACACACACACGCATCCTACAGGTATACCTCACTTTTCACCAAAGGATGCTCCTGAAAATTCAGTAACTATGGAAATTTTATAGATGACAGCCAATTTAAATTTGAATTCAAATGACTTCCCTTAATCACTTTTACATACGTAAGCATTTATTATAATACAATAAATATAATTTTCATTGATGGTGGGCACAAAAGCAAATAAAACATAGGAGGAAATGCCTTGCAAACTGTAAAACATTAACAAAGGTTAGTTGTCATCATTATTCACTAAGCAAGTAGGGGTGATAATGGGTACAATTTAAAAGGCCCTATTGGAAACGATTTTTATAACATAGTTAATCCTTCCTTAATGTGAACATTTATATGAATGAATTAGAATACATTGGATATCATGTCTTCTTACATTGGAGCAAACATACTTCCATAAGACTCTGCAATTGCTCTTCATTTCTATTATCTCCAAATTAGATCATAAATTCTTTTAAAGGAATGGTGGGTGTGGCATTAAAAGACAGAGCACTGAATGAGAAATGGTTTTAATTCTTTCTCTGTCATTACCTGCCTGCTTTTCATTGCTCCAACTTCCTCATATACATCAAAAAGTGGTCATAATACAATCCTGCCTATTTAACATGGTTGTTGAAAAGATAAAATTAAATAATATATGTGAAGACAAAGCTTTATAAAGCATAAGGCAGTGTGGTAGGCAGATGCATTAGTCTGTTTGTGCTGTTATAACAGAATACCACAAACTGGGCAATTTATAAATAATAAAATTTATTTCTCACAGTTCTAGAAGCCAGGAAGTCCAAGATCAAAGTGTCAGAAGATTTGGGGTCTGGTGAGGGCCAGGTCTCTGCTTCTAAGACAGTGCCTTGAATGCTGTGCCCTTAAATGGCAGAAGGGATGGGAGGGAAAAAGAGTGACCTACCTAGTTCCCTCCAGCCCTTTTTAATTTTTTTTTTTTTTTGAGACAGAGTCTCACTCTGTTGCCCTGGCTAGAGTGAGTGCCATGGCATTAGCATAGCTCACAGCAACCTCAAACTCATGGGCTCAAGTGATCCTCCTGCCTCAGCCTCCCAAGTAGCTGGGACTACAGGCATGAGCCACCATGCCAGGCTAATTTTTTCTATATATTTTTAGTTGTCCAGATAATTTCTTTCTATTTTTTTTTTAGTAGAGACAGGGTCTCACTCTTGCTCAGGCTGGTCTCGAACTCCTGAGCTCAGAACGATCCACCCGCCTCGGCCTCCCAGAGTGCTAGGATTACAGGCGTGAGCCACCGCGCCCGGCCCCTCCAGCCCTTTTATAAGGCACTAATCCCATCCATGAGGGAAGAGACCTGATGGCCTATTCACCTCCTAAATGTTCTACTTTTAATACTATTGCATTGGAGATTAGGTTCCAACATGAATTTTGGAGGGGACACAAACATTCGAACCATAGTAATAGAATTCTAAGAAGACCTCCAAGATTCAGGAGGATGTATACACACATCTTCTCCAAGTTATTCAATCTCACACAAACCTAGGTGCTGCTGTAAATGGATTTTGCAGATATAATTAAATTTCCAAATCAGTTGACCTTAAGAGAGGGAGATTATCTGAGTAAACCTAACCTGTAACATGAACCCTTTAAATATGACATATGAAACACAAGAAGGATTTGACACACTGTTGCTGGCTTGAAGATGGCTGGGGGCCATGTGTCAGCCTCTAGGAGCTGAAAGCAGCCCCCAGCAAGGAAACAGATACCTCAGTCCTACAACAGCAAGGAACTGAATTCTGCCAACAATCTGAATGAGCTAGTAAGGAGATTTTTTTTTTTCAGAGACTCCAGATGAGAACTCAGCCTGGAGGACACCTTGATTTTAGCCTTGTGAGATTCTAAACAGAGGAATGAGCTGAGCCACACTATACCCAGACTTCTGACCTAAAGAACTGTGAGCTAATAAATGGGTATTGTTTTACACTGCTAAATTTATGGTAATTTCTTATGTAACAATAGAAAACTAATATAAGTGGCATTTAGCTACCAAGCATTCTTTTCTGCCAGCCATAGATAGAACAAAACACACTTAATTTAGAGTTAGAAGATCTGGGACTAAATCCTACACTTGCTATTGGCTGTGTAACTGGGCATATCAATTAACCTTTCTGATTCTTACTTTCCTCATTTGTAACCAGGGATAATAATCCATATTTCTTGGGATTGTTGTGAAGATTAAGTGGAGTAACATGAAAACCTGCTAGCATCATGCCTGGTATATAACAGGTGTTCTATGAATTTTTTTCAATATTTCATAAACTTATCTATTCATTTACTGTACCCACTTTGTGCTAGGCATCATCTTATGTACTTGGGATACAAAGCCATTTAAGACATGGTCCATGTCCTCAAGGAGTTCAAAGCATCATGACAGAGATAGAGGAATAAATCAGCAATTTCCATACAGAATGATGGCCATTATGACAGAAGGCCACAAATGGTATTATGGAAGCAGAGAGAAGGAACAACTTGATCAGGCTGGGCGGGGGGGTGGTCAAGGAATATTTCTCAGAGGAAATGATGTTTGACTTGCAGTTTAAAGTGCTGGTTCTCAAACTTGAATGCACAATGTAATCACCGGTGGAGCTTTAAGAAATACCAATTCCTTCCCCCTCCCACCAAGAGACTGTGACTTAATTCATCTGGGGTATGGGTTGGACAGGGAAAGTCCTCTGAAGAAGCAGCATGTGCAAAAGCCCCAGGGTATAAAACTGCATCAATCAGGAAACTATTATACAAAGAGTTCCATATGACAAGCATGAAGGGGGGTTGTCAGGAAGTGATGGTACATGATACTAAAGAGGAGCCAGATCATGCAGGACCCTGTGTGCTAAGGCGAAGAGTTTGGAGTTTATACAGAGGGTAATTAGAAGCCATTGAAAGATAGAGAGGTGCATAATTACATGTATTTACATTTCTAAAAGATAACTCTGGTTGCTATGCGGAGGACAGATTATTGAAAAGATATCAGACTAGGGTTAGGGAAATCAGTTGAGAGGTGTTCTAGTAAACCAGGTGAGAAATGAGGGCCATACCTAAGGCACTGCACTGGGGATGGAGACTGAATCAAAGGGACAGATTCCAAAGATATTAAACCAGCAGAACCAGAAAGATTTGGTGACTAACTGAATGTCAAAGATGGAGGAGGTGAGTCACAGGTGTATATGTATGTAGGGGTGGGGTTGTCCAGGCTGAGCCTAGACTAGGATACAGATATATCTAGGTAGACCTAATAAACTAATATAGCCAAGCATCAGTTCCCTGGGGTCCTGTGCAAAGAAATGTGAGTTACTGCTGTTAATATGACCTCATTTGCATACCAAGATAATAATCTGTGGATACTTGAGGTAATCCTAGGATGACCCCAAGGTTTCCAGCTTTGGGAACTGAGTGGAGACATTTTAGCTAGAGCTTCCCTAGAAATTGCTCCAATTAATAATAATAGAAATCCAAGACTCTTGTTACGGCAGGGCTGACCGAGAATAGACCGAGAGACACACACAGAGATTTTGGCAATACAGGTTTTACATGCCGGACGCCAAAGCTCAGAGGGGAATTTGCTCTCCCCAAATTCTGAGCACCAGACAAAGAGCATTGCAGTCTTTCATACACTCTGCTTAAGGAGGAGGGGCACGGCTACAATAGGGTTAACTTTAGTGAGGCAGGGTCCTGAGCCACTTTACAACCTGGAACGCTAATTGTTACAGGTGATTTATGAGGGCAAGGTCGCAGGGGAGGAGGGGGCCCAGGTAAGGATCACAAGGGAAAAAAAGCCCGGTAGTGGAATTTCTAAGAATTCCACTGTAGTGGAATTTTCCAATCTTCCACTTCACTCTAAGTACAGGGAGGGTTGGGCCTCACTGAGGCTGCAGCCACAGTGTAATTTTGGGTCCTAGATGGCTCTGGACCTAGATGCTAGTGTTCTGCCATTATCCACATCTCAGTTCTACTCTTCAAGTCTGATGCTGTCATGCTACCAGATGGCAGATTCTTTATGGAAACAGAATGATATGAACATATTAACTATAGCAGTTCCAATACCATTATTTCCTGTGATCATTACCCTCTTCCCATTCCTCCCACCCATACTGGAGGAGTCCTTGAGCCACAGAGAGAATGAACCAGATGAGAAGCAAAATAAATATATGCTAATAGGAATCCCTGTGCCCTTCTGGACTGAACCAATTTCTTGGGGACAACCATAAAAGCAAACAGACAGGTTGGAGGGTTCAAAAGTAAACTGGACCTGTGCCTAAATAAATTCCTGGGTGGAGCCCAGAGCAGTAGCAAGCTCTGCAGAGTTATCCCTCACCAACATCTAAAAGGAGCAATAGAGGCCGGGCGCGGTGGCTCACGCCTGTAATCCTAGCACTCTGGGAGGCTGAGGTGGGAGGATTGCTTGAGCTCAGGAGTTCAAGACCAGCCTGAGCAAGAGCGAGACCCCGTCTCTACCGTAAATAGAAAGAAATTAGCCAAACAACTAAAAATAGAAAAAATTAGCCAGGCATGGTGGCGCATGCCTGTAGTCCCAGCTACCTGGGAGGCCGAGGCAGGAGGATCGCTTGAGCCCAGGAGTTTGAGGTTGCTGTGAGCTAGGCTTATGCCACAGCACTCTAGCCCAGGCAAGAGAGTGAGACTCTGTATCAAAAAAGTAAAAAAATAAAAAAAATAAAAGGAGCAATAGAGATGGTGTGCAATGTATCTATGCAAAGGAGCCTGAGACAGCCTCGTGGAACTTACCCAGCATGGCGTGAGGAGCAGTCAGATGTTTCCCATGTACCCAGAGGAGCAAGGAAAGAGCTGAGAGAGAGCTAAACTTGGAGAGACTTGGTGATCAGGACAAGAACTCAACAGTGGATGGATAGCACAGTAGAAAGAGGAAACACCACAAGCATAAATGCCATCTGCAGCTGGGATGGAGGAAGTTGGTACTTTCACTAAGGAAACCCTGAACTGACTGAGACTACTAAAAAAAGTGACTGAAATGAAGTTTCTGTCAAGAGGCCAAATCAAAGCCAAAAACAGATAAAAGAAAAAAAGTTACATTTCATAATATGTTACATAATATGGATTGAGATCCATACCCACTACATTTGCTTCCAGTTGAGGCTTTTCATGAAGGAAGGAAGCTGATTGTCCTAGCTCGTGTTACATGCTAGGTAGGCCATGGAGTCACTAGCCAGTGAGGAGATCACTGTCTGAAGCAGGTCTGAAGCTTATTAGTAAAGGCAGGTCGATTCATTTAAAAGAAATCTCAGTGGCTTGACATAAAATGGTTTCATAGTTTATTTCTCATTTATGTCACAGTCTAATATGGATTGTGGAGTAGAGTGGGGAAGGGAGTTTTTCTCCATGCAGTCATTTGGATATCCAGTCTCTTTCCGCTACGTGGCTCTGCCATCTTCTAGGGCCTCTGAGTCCTCCACTGGATCCTCTTCATCCAGCATGCAGAAGAAAGAAAGGAACATGCACAAAAAACTGTGAGGGACATTTTAATGTGTCAGGCCTAGAAGTGGCACTTACCAGTTCAGTTCACATTCCATTGACAAAAACGGTGACACAGCCCCATCTAAGAGCAAGGGGGCAGGGAAATGCAATGGCGGTGGTGCGCTCAGGAAGAAGAGGAGAACACAGACACTAGTGAGCCCTAGTCGCCTCAACCAGGGAGGTGAGGACTGATGAAGGGTCAAACTAGGTGCTGGAAGTTATTGCCCTTTCTCCATCTCCAAAAGTTTCTATACAGTGATTTTCACTAAGTACACACTTAACGGGCAAAACTTGTAGTAATAAGAAGTTCCCTGAAGTAGCATCTGTTTTTAGAACAAAAGTTGCCAGAATAGATAACTAATGCTACGGAGAAGACAAGAAGTGAAGTTCCTCACACTAAAAGCCACCTAACTGAAGGCTTCAGACAAAAGAAAAAAGCTTGAGAAAGTCACTTTAGAGACTGTAATTATATATGCTGATTACAGCCATAATTGTTAGGCCCAGTTCCCCTCAGCCCCAGGAACAGAGAGGCAGAGTCACCGAGGCTGCAAATGGCAAAGGAGTTTATTGGCTAGCTCGAGCTAGGGTCCAAGTCCCAGAGCACCAACGCAGTGGCCTCTCCTGTGAGCCGGGACAGGGACCCCATCTTGGGGTAAAAGTGAAGCTTTTATATCTTTCTTTCCACACGACATGCAGGTTTCACACGACACGCTGGGCACACCATCCCCATAGTCCATTGATTCCTTTGAAAGTGGCTGATTGTTTTGACTCCTAATTGGTTGGCTCCAAGCCTCGGCGGGATTTTTGATTTTTCGCACCGGTGCCAGTTGTGGTCAGTGTCATTTCGGGGAAACCGAGACTTAGGCCTACTCCAGGAAGTCCAGCCTGTCATGGAGTCACTCCTGCTGAGTCACTCCTGCTCTTACTGTTAGGTTTGATAAGTTTAGCCAGTCCTGGAGTTATTCCTTATATTTAACAAATAACTAAAAGCAAGCACGGTTACAGAAGCAAATGGCATCAGTTAGAATTAAAGAGAGCACATTTTCCTCTAATTTCAAACAACTTGTCCCACACAAAACAAAGTACATTCTCCTACTATCAATTCCTGTTTTTCATAATGACCCATAGAGCTTGGAATTTCACACTGGCAGAGCCTTCATATATAGAGCATTCTTGAATCTAATTTTTATGCTAACCAAAAAGCAAGAGGCCAATCTCCAACAAATTAACTGAAAGACCTACCCAGTCCCCTTGACACACTTTTCTCTTAAGGGAATACAGACAGAAACAACTCAAAGTGAACCTCTTAACTGAAAGTGAACCTCTTAACTCAAACAGCATTTAATATCTATTGGCCAAGGACTATGTGACAGGTATTATGGTAACTGTTTTACATGCATTATGGCATTTAATTTACATAATCAGACTGAAGATTAGGTCTTATTCTCATTTTTACAGATAAAATCAGTGTCTCAGAGAAATGGAGCAACTTGCCCAAGGCCATATAGCTAATAAATCTCAGGGTATGTTTAACCTAAGAAAATAATCTGTATTTTATAATTTTCACAAATTCATCTTTTGTAAACAAATAGTTATCGATAAATAATAACTCTTGGAAGCATGTGTTCCTGGCTCATGGCTGGGGGCCCTGCTTTCCAGCCTGCCAGAATAGTGACCCGCAGGCTGCAACCCTTTATGAGAAATAAAGCTCTCCTTTCTAAATTATGAACCTTGTTATTTCTCCAGTTAACAAACTGGCGACCCAAAATGGGACCCAGGGAGAACCGTAGTTTCCCCCAGCATGATTGGAAGTAAACACACTGATGTCTGCACAAGCCCACTGACAGCTCAGTTGTCTCCCCAACCTCACTAAGAGAAATTCAGCAAGCTCTTCTGGATCTAAGATCTCCCACTTTTAGAATGAGGCTCTCAGAGACTATTTTTCTCCACTCCTTCCCTTCATTTCTCCCTAGTTCTGGTTTCCTCCATCCATTGTCTTTATTAGCCTGAGGTTTGGGAGGCGAGTCCCATCCCAGCTTTCCCAATTCCCTTCATCTGGCCCCCAGAGGGAATGTCTTTGTTGGTCCTGGGTTTAGGGGGGACCTAGTCAGACTCAGCTGGTCCATAAGGTTTTGTGAGGATGCTCGCATTAAGGGCATGGAAGGGACACCCTCATAAAGTGAGTGCACTTATGAAAAACCTCAGTTCTAATGAGATAGTGTAGAAAACTAAGGGACACTGTAAAAAACTTGGATAGTCTCTGATCCACTACCGTCACAGACTGCAGCAGCTAACATGTTTAAGAACTATGAAAAATTCTTATAAATATTTGGGATCCTAAAAAGAGCTAACCTAAAATGATTTAAATTTTTACTGGCTACTATGAAAATCTTAAAAGATCTCTAGTTTATCTGTGTGCTCAATTAAAACAAAGAGGCTATCAAACCTCCCAAAACAATGAAGATCATTCTATAATTAGTATTTCACGTCTTCCAAATAAAATCAAGAGTCTCTCACAGCCTCTCTTAAAGAGAATAATTTGAAATTAAACCAAGAGACTCCATAAACTAGAAAAAATGGCACATGCACAATATTTAAAGTCAACTCTTCCTACTTCTAACCCTACATCCCCTCCTCCTTCTCCCTCTCTTACCCCTCCTTCCATCTCTGCTCCTAGAACAATTGGATTTTTTTCTTTCCCTCCCTGTAAGACCAGAAATGTTACCATAACCTTCAAATCTAAGAAAACTAGTTTAAAAACTGTTCTGAATATTAACCTTTGTTTTTCTTCTGTTTTAAAGCTCCTCTGCAATGCCAGCTTCTGGAATGGGACACAGCTGTTTAACTGAACTGATCTATTCACAGAACTAAGAGAGTGACTAAAGAAGACATGGGATGCTATGTTAAATTTGTTTTGCTTCCCATTTATCGTGTGAACTAAAATAAAATCTTAAGACACCCCCCAACTGGCTGACTGAATGGACCCCCACTTGCCCAAGGGAATATCCTAAAACTAAATTGTCTGCCCCAGGAGTGAGGTTAGACCTGCCTCATCATCCCTTCCCTTCTTGGAGATATCCTTTGTATCCCATTAGCAGGCCTAAGTGTATGCAAGACAAACCTCCAGGTCCTCAATTTACACAACAGATATATGTCCAGTGGCTTGTCTCTGAGTAACAGACCTCCTTATCTTAAAACATTCCAAGCCTTTAGAGAAAGCTTCATGTCTTTAACCAACTACAAGTCAAAGAGTCTTTAAACCCACCCATAACCTGTAAACGCCCCCACCTTCGAGATGGCCCACCTTTTCGGGCCAAACCAATGTATACCTTCAACATATTGATTTATGACTTTACCTGTAACCCCTTGTCTCCCTGAAATGTATAAAACCAAACTGTAACCCAACCACAGCGAGTCCAGTTGCTCAAGGTTCTTGGGCGTGGCTCCGGGTCATGGTCCTCAAATTTGGCTCAGAATAAATCTCTTTAAAATTATTTTACAGAGTTTGGCTTCTTTTCCACTGACAATCCCAATTTGGTGTTTTTCTTTTTATTCATGCCTTTATCTATTTCTAATGACCTCTAACCCAAATTTCTCCAAAACTATCAGATTGGCTTTTAATATGCAAAACCTTTTAGTTTCAAAATGGTTACTGAATAGAATTAGAAATGTTTTACCCCAAAATATATTTCTTTGACATATTTTGAGATGGCTGCCATAATTCTCACAGATAGAAGGAACACTGCAAAGCTGTCTTTTATGTGGGGAAATTTACATCTACAGAAAGTGCAGTCAGGTCTATCCTTTCCTGAACTAAAATAGATTAACTGGGACTATAACACCTTTAAAGGTCTGAAAAGAAACATTTACCATCTATTCTCCCTGAGGGCTTCTACCTGTAAGATGTCATTTATATAACAAGACCACCTTTTGGTAACTGCTCAAGCCTCTTCCTCTCTCTGTCCCAAAATCTGTTTTTCTGCTTTGAAGCCACAAACAACCTTTAATTTCCTGTTTTCTTCCCCTGTGAGAGATACCTGAGGTTTTTGGGCTTTTGTATGTAAATGGTCTGATGATAGGCAAAACTCTAGAAAATATGCCTGGACAAAAATGTGAGTTACACCTGGTTTATAGCTAATGAGACTTTCTTTGAACTGTTTTGTGTGTATGTAGTGTTTCTAGATCTTGTAAAAACTGACACCATGCATGTCCTTGGTTAAGTTATAATCTTGGTTAAGGCTTATTAGTTTCACTAAAAAGGGTACCTTTAGTTTAAAAGTTCAAAAGCCAGAAACGTTATCAAAACTGCAAGGGGGTTTTAGTCTAGGTCTAGTTGCTTGTTGCACAAAGATCCAATTAGTGACACAATGAGGATTGCCAAGGAAGAAAGGAATTTTTAATATGATAGCCATCTTGTCAGGAGAATGGGAGAAGCTACCTCAGATCCATCATGGGCTTTTTAAGAAGAGGCTACATGCCTTGGGGCAGGTTGAGGGGGGATAGTGAGTCCTGGTGTCAGGAAGTCTTCCCTGGGGCCTTCAGAATCTCAACTCCTTTGTCTTGCAGAAAACCCATCATTTCTTGGAAATAACTCAAAAGTTCAAGTAGCTAGTTAAGGGAGAGGATTATAAAAAAACATACAGGGGTCCTTGAAATTTATTTCTGGAGCCAGTTACAGAAATAGCAGCTGTTTGCCATGCTAAGTCTGCTCCATTTATTTTTACTTCTCCCTACTCCTTTCTTTTTGGTCTTCAGTACCACATGAAGAAAAAACTAGAGGAAACACGTAATGACTCAGACCCCTTAATGAACTCAGAAAAAAAGCACCATTCACTCCTTTCCTTATGGAGTCTAAAAGTCATAAACAGATTCTTCTCAGGTATAAAACTCTATTCTCCTTTGTAGATTTAATGCTACAAGGTCAAAGTTCCTTCCTTGGGAGAAAATCTGAGTTTCTGGTTCTCACAAAAAACTTTCCTGATCCTTGATTAAACTCTAAACTTTGCTAGCCAATCTACCACCTACCAGCCTTGAAGCCCAGTTCTCTACCATTTGGAATTACATAAAACTATTGGTGCCTTGGTCAGGCAGCATGACCCTGACTGGGCCACAAACAATCACTTGCCAAGTTGCTGGTTGGGCTGGCCACTTGGCCAGACAGCTGGGGGGAGGGGTTGCCCACATAGTGGTGCATGGTTACAGCAGCTTCAGTCAAGCCTCTAGATCCCTCTAAAGCCAACCAGTTCCTTACCCCAGGGGGGACCAGTGTGTCTGCTTCTTTTGTGAGTGTCCCAGGCATATTAAAAGGGTATGCCAAGAATATGAGTAAACTCAAACAAGGCTCATCCATCCAACCTTTGGAGTAGCAGTGGGGCTGCTCCAGAGAAATGTTGGGGACATTTCTTGTACTCAGGCCCAGTCCTGTAGGAGAGCTGGAGGTGACTGGTGCCAATAAGACCATATGGTTTTACAGGTGATTAACAACGGATCTTTATGGTGGATGGTTGTTACTACAGAGGACTGCTCATTTTCTTTGTGTGTCTGTGTTAGGTAGATAGTCAGGGCCTCCAGCTCTCCCAGGGACGAGAGGGACAAGTGTCCCACTTCAGATAACCACAGCAGGAGGGAGGAGGAGATAGATAATCAAAACTCAGCACACTAACTGCAAAAGCAGCCAAGGATTCCCAGAAGGAATTTCTAGAAAGCCAAGCACCGCAGGCACACTAGGGTCTGGAAGATAACCAAAAGTAACCTTGGGCCAATTATCATGTCGTTAGCATAAATCTACATTGTGGTTCCTCCCCCACTAGCGGGCTTACAGAGAGGCTCACGGGAAATCTGCAGGCGCAGTAAGACTCAGGTTACGTAACTAACAGCTGTCCATCAAGGTGACACATAAGCCACACCTGCCTGGGAGGGTCCAACCCAGACAATATATAATGAAAACTGTAGTTAACAGTCAAAGCCTTCTGTAGCAATAGGGGCCCGTTGGCTGTCTGTGGCGAAGTATCTCACTTTTCCTCAATAAACTTTACTTCTTGCTTGCTTTGCTACTGGTGTGTCTTGTCATTCTTTGACAAGGGCACACCAAGAACCAAGGACAGAGCACTGACCTGATGTGGTCTGGTGCATAGGATTCAGCGCTTTCACTGCTGTGGCCTGAGTTCAACTCCCAGTGTGGGAACCAACACTGCAGCCTAACCTTCGGATAGGATAGGAAGGGTGTGGTTTAAACACTTAGAAAAATATCTTTGAGACAGGGTACACTATAGAGGCATTGCACGGCTTGGTCCGATGGTCTTTCTCTTTTAGGAGCTCAAGATTCAATGTTACCTATCTAAATGAAATTGGTCTCCTTATAAAGCCCTATGATAAATTCTTGTAATTTTATGTTGCCTTAATATCCATTTTGGTCTTCCTTCTAACACAACCAAACTTCTTCTTAAAAGGGTTTGGATTTTTTTTCCTCTCTTTCTATGCTTTGAAATATAGACTACTAACCTATCCTGTTGTCTCTGAAACTCAGTGAGGGCTTGGACCATATATAAAACTCTAACTTCTGTTTTCAAGGACATGGTTTAAATCCAGCTATCCTTTTGGACTGGTGAGTCTTACCAGTCTCATGGCTAGAGTGTTATAATCAAAACTACAGAATCTTAAATTTGTTTGTATCTTTATATATACATGTGTATTTGTCTACTGTCTATGGTACCAAATTAACTTATAAATGAGTACTCATAAATTTTTTAAAAATTAGCCCAAATGCTTTTCAAGTTCACATGACTTTAGTAATCTTTAATGAATAAAGATAACTTTAAAATCATTTGTAAAATTAAAAAAAGTCTTTAAAATTTAATTTAGACATTTTCAGCTGAACTTGGCCATCAGGCAGGTCAGAAACTATCTCTGTTAGATGTTTTAAGGTCAAATTACTTGCTTCCTAGCTTTTTCACTAAAATTAGGGTTACTAAGAGTAAACATAATCAATATATGAAATTAAAACTACTAGATATAAAAGGAACAATTGTATATACAAACTATATGAGAAAAATAAAATTTGTTTTTAGTAAAAAGGATTATAAAAAGACATAAAAATTTGGTTTTTGTTTTAAAAAGTTGTCTAAAGGTTTTAAAATTGTTTTAAATTAATAGAAATGATAGATAAAATTATAGATACAAAAGTTGAAAAAATGGTACAATTTTTTAAAAAGGTTTATAGAAATCTTAGCTCATGGTCAAATAGATTAGATTTGTTTATAAATTTTTATTAAAATTAGCTTTTCCATTAATAATGCAAAGGTTAAAAGTTGGCTTTCTATTTTAAACAAGATTTTTATGTAATATTAATAGAGATAATAAAAAAATTTTGTTCACCCTTTTGAGTAAACTGCAAAACAAAAAGAGGGGAGAGAGACAGATTCAGTTTTCCTCTTTATTAGCTTTTTTTTTTTTTTTGAGACAGAGTCTCGCTTTGCTGCCCAGGCTAGAGTGAGTGCCGTGGCGTCAGCCTAGCTCACAGCAACCTCAAACTCCTGGGCTCAAGTGATCCTTCTGCCTCAGCCTCCCAAGTAGCTGGGACTACAGGCATGTGCCACCATGCCCGGCTAATTTATATATATATATATATTTTTTTTTAGTTGTCCTGCTAATTTCTTTCTATTTTTTTAGTAGAGACGGGGGTCTCGCTCTTGCTCAGGCTGGTCTCGAACTCCTGACCTTCAGCGATCCACCCGCCTCGGCCTCCCAGAGTGCTAGGATTACAGGCGTGAGCCACCGTGCCCAGCTATTAGCTTTTATTTCAGTTTTTCTTTATTAAATATTATTGTTTGGGAAACTGAATCTCCTCTCTATTAAAGAGTAAAGTTTTTCCCTTAAAATCTTTGAATTATCACTTTGGCTAAATAAATGACTATTATTTTATAGTAACCTATTATCCTGTTTTATGACAAGTGTTTTAGACCTTTGATATTTGACAAACTTTCCAAAATCAAAATTCTAAATTCAGATTTTTGACCACAAAGTATTTTTTTAAAATATCAGAGCCACTGAAAGTCCAAGAGAGGCACACTTGGCTTGTTTGGTATGTTAAAACTATACAGGAAGCATTGTTAAATATGAAATGGTATTTAACTTTCTTTGGGTTATATTTATATAAACGTGTTATTAGTACATGTTCCAAAATTGTGCGAGATTCCTAAAATTTTGATATGTCTTGGTGTATGTTATCAGTAATGATTATAGTTATTATGTTACATTGTTGTGTACCAAAAAAATTATCTAAATTTCTTTGTAAATTGTGTCTTTAACCATAACAATTCTAAAACTTTTGTCATCCACAATTACTGTTTTACTTTATTTTAAAAAAACAATTTTTAGGTCGGGCATGGTGTGGCTCATGCCTATAATCCTAGCGCCCTGGGAGGCCGAGGTGGGAGGATTGCTTGAGCTTAGGAGTTCGAGACCAGCCTGAGCAAGAGCGAGACCCTGTCTCTACTATAAATAGAAAGAAATTAGCCAAACAACTAAAAATAGAAAAAAAAAAATAGCCGGGCATAGTGGTGTGTGCCTGTAGTCCCAGCTACTCGGGAGGCTGAGGCAGGAGGATCGCTTGAGCCCAGGAGTTGGAGGTTGCTATGAGCTGGGCTGACACCACAGCACTCTAGCCCAGGCAAGAGAGTAAGACGCTGTCTCAAAATAAAAAAAATAAATAAATAAATAAATAAAAATTTTTAACTGGCTATAGTCCAAAATTTGCTTCTTCAAAAAAATTTTATAGAAAGAACTCTGACAGGTACTTTTAAATATAGATGCAACTGATAACTTTGGAGATCATACCATTTAAACTAAGAAAACTTCCAAGACTAGTTTAAAAGCTGATGCATTCATGAGGATTGCTAATGCAACCTCAAGCAAAACAAAAATTAAATTACATGTGACCGAACTAATTTTTTGACTTTTTGTTTAAAATATTACTGATTCTTTTTGTATTTTGTTTTTCAGAAGTCAAAAAACTTTTTTCCTTCTTTTGAGCTATTTTTAGCTTACAACAAATTGGTAAAGTATATTTTTGTGAGCAATTTGAAACGTTTATTTTTCTCTCTACTTGATTTCTCCAGAATTTGAAAACTACTTATCGGTATTCTTATTTTATGGCAATACAGTTATTTTTGTAAGTTCAATAAAAATCTATTTTCTTATATAACAGGACACAATAGAAGACACTGGTTATTTTACCAAGGTTTTGACTAGAATGGCATATCTTCAGCTATGCCCAGACTTCTTTGAGGAATTAGGTTGACTTTACAAGGCGAATAAAAAGCCCTACGGAAAAAACCAACCTGGTACCTCATCTATAACGTTTCCTGATCTGTGGTAAAGAATGTCACTTTCTAATAGGTCCAAGAACCCCATGTTACTTTGGGACCTCCAGAAAAGAGGAACTTAGCCAATTCATATAGAGAGAGTTAAATCCTTGGCTTGGCTCAAATGGCTTTTAAGTCTTACCTGAGATTCCTCATGAAAAAAAAAAAATTCCAGCAAAACCCATTTTAAAAAAGAAAGCCTATATGGCCAATGATTATTCTTACTACACTTTATGCAGATAATCAAGCCAAGTATAATGAGACTAAAATTTATTTTGCAAATAAATTGGTCCTACTAATATTTGTCTTTAGTAAAATTAGGAGAAACTGGAGATGGAGAGAGAAAATTATGTTTCCAAAGACCCATTATTAAATTCTAGCTTTGTCCTTTTGTTTTTGAGTTTTTTGTTTTGTTGTTGTTGTTGTTTTTTGAGACAGAGTCTCGCTCTGTTTCCCAGGCTAGAGTGCCATGGCGTCAGCCTGGCTCACAGCAACCTCAAACTCCTGGGCTTAAGCAATCCTTCTGCCTCAGCCTCCTGAGTATCTGGGACTATAGGCATGTGCCACCATGCCCACCTAATATTTTTTTCTATATATTTTTAGTTGTCCAGCTAATTTCTTTCTATTTTTAGTAGAGACGAGGTCTCACTCTTGCTCAGGCTGGTCTCCAACTCCTGACCTCAAGTGATCCTCCCGCCTCAGCCTCCCAGAGTGCTAGGATTACAGGCGTGAGCCACCATGCCTGGCCTGTTTTTGAGTTTTTATTATTTGCCCAAAGTTCAAACTAAATCCTAGGTTATTTCTTGGCTACCAAAAGAAAAAAAAACAGGTTGTAATTTTCTTCATGATGCTTTTAGTTGGCTCCCTAATGGAACAGGTTCCTTCCTTTTTCCATTTTAACACCCAAATTCTCCTTTAATTGTCAAATTATTAATGTTATTTATATCTTGTTTTACTTCCAAGAAAACCAAAATCATGATATCCTGAAGACTAGAGATGATTCAATGAAGCCAGAAAATCTTCCTCATCTACAATCCCACTGAGCCTGATTTGTTTTCCATTGCCAATGCCCTGCTGCTACACAGACACCCCACCCCCAGGCCCAGGGACTATCTCGGAAGAGGTGGGTACGTGAGATTGTAAGGGCCAGTTTTGAGGCATAGAATTAGTTCAGACCATCCAAATAAAAGATGGGCACACAAATGCCAAAGTCTCTAAATTCCTTAACTCAAATGGTCTTAAGAAAATGCTTATGTTTTATATCACTAATTGCTACATGTCTGTAGCTAAGATTACAATAGTTCAATGCTTATAGATAAGTCAATATTATAACCTCATTTTTGGCTTTTGGTTTTTGGCTAAGTTGCTTAAAAGGTTTTAACGGTTAATGAATGCCTATCCACCTCCATTCACATCTAGCCCAAAACGTTTAATTGGCTGTAAGCCTTTTTGACTCTAAACCTCTATTCTTGGTCATAGGAGTCCCACCCAGGGCCTAGATGGACCCAGGGCAGGTAGCCATACCATCCTGGCAATGATGGAACAGAATAAAAGTTTGGCCATTGATATTGCCTCTGGCATATCTTGGCCAAAGGGAGGTACTGCAAACTAAAAATAAAATCATATTTCCCATTCCCCCAACCCCTGCTGACTGAATGGAGCCCTCTCTCCAGACCAGCATCCTTTCCTAAAAAGAGATCAACAGTCATGGAGTGGTTTAACCAATCTATAGAGCTTACGCAGAGAGGGTTTTGGTGTTCTTGTTTCACCTTTTTGACATAGAGGGCAGCCATTTCTGAACATGGACCCCATAAAAGAACAGAAAGCTCCAGTGCACAGGTGCACATTTCTCTTTTGATAAATATTCATGACTCCTCCTATAGCTTGTTAAATATGTATATTTGCCCACCCTTCTTAGTATAAATTCCTGTTCCCATTGTCCCTGCCTCAAAGCACATGTTCCTCGCTTGTGGCCGGGGGCCCTGCTTTCCAGCCTACTGGAATGGTCACCCACAGGCTACAAACCTTTATGAGAAATAAAGCTCTCCTTTCCAAATTTAAAAATAAATAAATAAATAAATAATAACTCCTATGTCTTCATTATAAAAAATCTGGGATGTGTTCTAGTTGGAATATTGATAGTCTGAGTTACCATAAGAAAGATATAAAATTTAATTTTTTTATTCACCAATTCAGAATTCTCACTCCTCCAAAATCCCCTCAATTTGACTGAATTAGATACTTCGTTGTAGATCTGACATTTTGTTTCTTTCTTTCTTTCTTTTAGAGGCAAGGTCTCACTCTGTCACCCAGACTGGAATGCAGTGCCACCATCATAGCTCAATGAATCTTTGAACTCCTAGGCCCAAGCAATCCTCCTGCCTCAGCCTCCCAAGTAGCTGTGACTACAGGTGCACACCTCCACATCACACTAATTTTTCTTATTTTTTGTAGAGCTAAGGTCTTGCTATGTTGGCCAGGCTGGTCTCAAACTCCTGGCCTCAAGTGATCCTCTGGCCTCAACCTCCCAAAGTTCTGGGATTACAGGCATGAGCTGCTGTACCCAGAAGATCTGGTATTTTGGAGTGATGGGAAATATATCCAAATATCAATATATAATTTGAAAAAGCATATTATTGCTGTATTTGTTTTTATTTGCTTTTATTCATGACATTTAATCTCTTAAAATTTTCAAACTCCATGGAAAAAGAGGCTGTGAAATTTTATAGATATCAAAAGGTAGCATAAGTTATCATTGTTATAGTTGATTCTCCTCTCCAATGGGTACACACACACACATATACACACACACACATACACACATACACCCTCATACACCCTCATCTCTGGTCTTAGAGATTCCCATCAGTGCTTATGGGATGGTGCATGCACACACAGACACACAAACACGTAGCAAACTAAGCCCCTACTAAGTGTCCATAGCTTATAGCATTAGAAAGCATAGTATCCCCTGGAGCCAACGATCTGACTGGAGAAATAAAACTCATACAAAAAGAGCTGAGAGAACAATTAAAACAACAAGCAATTAAAACAACAAACAATAATGACTAATTGTTTTGGCTATTTCTCAAAATCATCTTGGGAACTTGTTCAAATGCAGAGACTTGGGCTACATCTTCAGCGATTCTGATCCAGGGAGTATAGCTAGGGACTAGCTACTGCTTGGATTCACTCTGAGAGGAACTTATCAATGCTGTGTATGGAACCCAAGAGTACAGTTTCCTGGTGTCTTGTTTTCAACGCAAGGCCTAAAGACAAACGTGGCCGGTCACGAGCAAACATGAAAGGCATGTCTATCCAATTTGCAAAGAAAACAAATCTGGGAGGGATAGTGACAGAAACTAACCCTGATAGTCTCTCTACACTCCTCCAAACAATTGATCAACAAGTCAAATTCCTTGAGTACCACCACATGCCTCAAGCAGGCAGTAGAACATAGTATAATACTCATATCTTACACACGGACCACGCAGATGGACAGTCATCCTTACAATGCACACAATACCCTGCTACCAAACCTAGTCCCCAGCCTCATGTTTGTGTCCCAACAAAGAACTGCTTGCCACTCTGCCAGGCCGCCCTTACTTTATGGCAGCAAGCCCTTTGTGCTTGTAAACCCAAGCTGGACCTCACATGTAAAATGCCTCCAGAAGAGCCTACTGTGTACATGGGAGGAGATGGCAGACCAGATGTGGTGGTCACAGAGATGCACTGCTCAGATCTTGCTTCAAAGAAGGAGTTACCACCTGGCTTCCGGGAGTGAGGTCAGCAGACAACCTCTAGATGTCAGTTCCTTTAGGATCTGCCTCAGTTGCAAAGAGGTGCCCCACCTGAGGTCAGGCCCTTCCAGGGGCAGCCAGCATCTGACTGAGCGAAGCAGGGGTACAAAGGCTTAGCCATTTCAGCCCCACAGAGGACAACTCTGATGAACAGTCCTTGCTCCAGAGCTTCTCCACCAGGTTGGCCAAATTTTGGCCTGCTTCACAGTTCAGGTTCTTCCTCTACCTGATCCTGCTTGAGGTCCTTTCACTTCACAGGTGTTAAGTCCCTAATAAATAGCTTACACCTCAAACTCTATTTCAGCATCTGCTTCCATAAAATTCAACCTGTAACATCAGACCAGGCCAGCTGAGTGGCAAGGCCAAGTGTGCTTGGAGCAGAAAAATTCAAGTGACTTTTGGGGCCCTTGGTCAGGGCTGCCACTGCCTAGATGGTCCCCAAGAGGCAGAAGCTTGATTTTCTCAGGCTACAAGTCTCTGACACTGACAGCTATGTAGATTTGTCCTGGGCTCTGGTACTAAAGACAAATCTGATGACAGAATGGCAGAGAAATATCCCTGGGGAGAAATATCCATCAATATCAAGGATCAGTTAAATGAATTAGGATGCGTTGCTATACTGGAATGATCCACGGTCCTTAAAAAGAAAGACACAAAGTACATTTGCTAACAAGAGAGAATATCCAAAATACATTGCTATCTGAATTTTAAAAAGCAAGTTTTAGGAAAGCTTTGGTAATATGGCCCTATTTTTAAGTTAACACAGTGTGGTTATATTTTAAATAAATTTAAATTATAAGAATTTGAAATGTTGTGATATAAAAACATTTGAAATAATGCATGTCTCCCCAAATTAAAATGTTACCAAGAATCACATAATTTCAAAGCTGGAGGTCCGAGTGAATTGTAAACCATGTTTACACTATTGCCACATGGTGGCACCACTTAATCTGATAAACAGAAATTCTGGCCTTCCTTTGTCAAGACTGGTCTCGAACTATGCAAATTTCTAATTAAATGAGGCCCTCAGGAACACATTCCTTGCATAAAACACAGCTGCCCTGAATACTGGTAGGCAGAACATCTGGAGAAATAGGTACCAAACTTAACTGTGGTTATCTCTGGAGAGTGGAAATAGGGAGAGTGACTATTAACCTGTCCATGTTATAGACTTATAATTTTATCATTTTTATATTCAATAAGAAAGGATGTATAAAGGAAAACAATTTATGATTAAAATAAATGCCTTCTTTGGATTTTTAAGTAAAACCCCAAATTTGTTTCAAATGCCAGGCAGATGGCAGGCAGCACAGACTGGGCAAGGCAGGAGGCATGTCATCCTCTGGCCAGACATCTGGTGCTCCATATGAAATAGAGTCAAAGCCAGAAGAATGTGAATGCCTCAGCCATTCTGGCCCTAGCAATGTCTCCACCATGTCGAAGGTTTCTTCACAGGCCCCTCAGCACAGCATTCTTTAGCCCAGCAGGCATGCATGCAGCCACTGAACAGCACAACCTCACCCCTGTCCCTATTCAGAGCCTGGAGCTTCTATCAGCCTCAGAGAGAACAAATACCTGGAGAGAAAAAGAACTGTCAGAATTGATGAGAAGACCCAGTGGAGCTCTGTAACACCATACCACTCTGGCCCTCAGATCAGGGCTCAGGGGTCAGGCTGCCAACATTAATAGAAGCAGCTACCACTTGAGAGCTTACACTGTGCCTGGCACTGTACTAAGTGCTTTATACACATGATCTCATTTAATCCTCACAACCACCCTGAGGTGGGTGTAGTTATTATGCCATTTCGTAAATGTGGAAACTGAGATCAGAGAGGTTAAAGACACTTGCCCAAGGTCATACAATAAGTGATGGATTTGAAGTTAAGTCTATCTGACTGAGGTGCCAATGCTCATGGCTTGCAACTATCACTTCTCCATTACACTTGTGCCCTGAGGCAAAGCAGAGCTAAACCCTCAAAAGTTTACCTAAATCTCAATGGGTTTATGTTATTAAGTGACTCGGGGCCTTTGAACCCAAATCATAATAAATTGCTGAGCTAGAGATGGACCAGATACCTAGAAATACTGCCTTTCCTTCTATTCATTCATTCATGCATGCACACATGCATGCATTCAAATCTCCGTCACTGTCTGCTTTGTTATCTGGTCACGTATTAGATCAGGAGTGTATAGGCGAGTCTAAGGCCAGAGCTCTAAGCCCTTGTTAAATCAGAAGATCCTTACCAATATTTACACCTCTGTGAGTGCACAACACGCCATAAGACACCATCTGTAGTCAGAAGGTAGAGCCAAAAGACCAGAAATGGGTATCAAAGAAGGAACTCCAAAACTGGCAGCTCTAGGAAACTGGAATGCATAGTTAGCCTCAAACTGTAAAGTAAAGACCTGCCATGTATAAATCACATGGCATAATAGAGCCTAATGCTGCGAGATTTCTAGCCCGTATATATGTAAATGTCACAGACAGCAAGAGAGTAGATATTTCCCTTGCTCTCTCTGGGTTATCTGATTTGGTAGACCAAAAGCTCTTTGAGGTGAGGAACAAGTAGCACAAGCACATTCCCAGTCTCTAGCACAGGGCCTAGCACAGAGCTAGAGCTCAATGAATGCTGGTTGAACCAACCTTTACCCACTCTGCCACAATGAGGCACTTGATTTTGTTTTATTGTTGTCCATTTGGGAAGGATTTCTGATATATGTGCTCCATGCTAGGGACAGAGGGAATTCAAAAGAAATTGACAGGCCAGGCGCGATGGCTCACGCCTGTAATCCTAGCACTCTGGGAGGCCGAGGCGGGAGGATCGCTCAAGGTCAGGAGTTCGAGACCAGCCTGAACAAGAGTGAGACCCCCATCTCTACTAAAAAAATAGAAAGAAATTAGCTGGACAACTAAAAAACGTATAGAAAAAAATTAGCCAGGCATGGTGGCACATGCCTGTAGTCCCAGCTACTCGGGAGGCTGAGGCAGGAGGATCGCTTGAGCCCAGGAGTTTGAGGTTGCTGTGAGCTAGGCTGACGCCACGGCACTCTAGCCAGGGCAACAGAATGAGACTCTGTCTCAAAAAAAAAAAAAAAAAGAAAAAAGAAATTGACACTATTGTCCATGCTCTCTAGGGGCTTATGTTGACATTGGGAGATGAGATGAACTGCAGGTACACAACATATTTACATAAAAATGTTTGGAAATACCAGAAATCCTCAGATCCCAAATGCAAGTCTTCAAACTAACTCATCCATTCAGACAACTGTTGCTATGCCATCCTACTGCCATGACAATCCCATCCATCCATTTCCACCATCAGAAATGTCCAGCTATAGGCAATTCGGGATTGTTCGAGGACATAACAAAATGTGATGACTAGTGACTCTGAGTTAAAATCTCTGCTATGTCATTTATTAACTGTGAAACCAGATTATGCTCCTGCTTAACCTTCAATATACCAGGAAAAATAGTCATAACTACTTACCATCTGGGTCCAAGGGACCTTCTTATAGTTTTATATTTTAAGTCATTTTACAAATAATTAACAGAAATAAGAATAAAGGGGTAGTAAAAACTAATTCGATTAGTTTAATAAGAATTCAAACATAGAAAATCACATTTTATTCCATATTTTCCTGGTTTTGAAGGTATATCTACCCTAAATGGACAACGTATTTCGAATGTAACTAACCACTCATCAACTGTCACACACGAACCTGGCCCATATCCATCTTGTACATACTGATTACAGATTTCAATAGAAAACTTCGAAGGCCCATAATTTTGCTGAAGAGAGAATGGCCATCTTCTTTGCCCCATAATTGTAAAATATTTTCATATTTAGATTTCTAAAAATCAATTAGAATGATTGATTCAATGATGTTTTCTTTTTCATTTCTGCATCACCTTTTGCCTTCCAGTCACATTTGGATGCACATCTGCTTTCAGCATTTGTCCACTTATGAACTATATCAAGTAAATTTTTATGCAGAAACATTATAAAAGATTAAAGAATACTGTCACACATCTTTTTAGCAAAACAGGATGGTCTAGATTCCTGTCACAAAATATTGCCTGATGAAGTCCTTCCTGTTGAATGACTAACTGGATAAGAATACCATATTTCCTTTTTGTCCTTAGAAATAACACTGTTCACTCATAAGTTATTGAGTTTGAAAAATTGTATCTAAGATATCGACATCTATAGATTCATAGTCTGAGATTTCACTTATGTGATCAAATTCACCATCACCATTAGTCTAGAGTGATACTGTGTCTTTGGATTCAAATTCTGATTTATCTAATCTAATAATTGGGAAATGTCTGCTCCTCTGGGAATGAGTTGCTTTAGTAAACTTTTTTTAGTTAACTTTTTTCTTAGTTAGATCATCTAGTTCAATGGTTCTCAATGTGTGGACCCCAGACCAGCCACATCAGCACCACCTGGGAATATACAGAAACGCAAATTCTCAGGCTCCACCTTCTGAATTCGAAATTTCGAGGGATAGGCCAAACAATCAGTGATTTAACAAGCCCTCCAGGTAATTCCGATACATGTGAAAGTTTGAGAATCACTACTGTAGCCCAACATTCCTATTTTATGGATGAGAATATTGAGACCCAGGTGTCCAAGTTTACTAAGTTGATACCTGATAGAACCAGTGCCCTGACCATCAATTCAGTGCTTTTTCCAGTATATTAATATCATGTAGCTCCAGAAATATGCTTGCTGACTACCAATAGAAAGGGTAGCAACCTCTTCCGTCTACTATGAAAGTGCTTAAAATGTTATTAAGCATTCCAGAAAACTCAGGATGGTTACCAAACATGTGGAATGAATCAAGTACAGCCACGTGTATTCCAAAGGTCAATGAGAGACTCTTTCTGCTTTGAGCATTAATTTTGCCTCCTTTGACATCAGAGATTCTGGATAACAACCACCTCAGACAAATATTTGTGGTGTTTGGCCCTCATAACCTTCTGCAAGCAGTTGGCCAGAATCAACACATAAAGTCAGAACACAGACATACCCAGTCATTTCAGAAACAGCAAATAGAGAGCCACTGAAAATTGGCTCCCTCAGGGTTCTGCAAAAAGCAGCCAGCCACACCTCACCACCTTGGAAAGTAGAGTAACTGAGTAGCCAAATCTTTTAAAAGGATCCTGATTAGCTGAGCAGCTGGGGACCCATATACACAAGCAGGGCCAGGCTGATTTAGCAGCCTACTTCCTTAGATCATGTTGAAACTGGTTAATGTACGTGAAAGAATGAGTGTCCAGAAACCACTCACTTGATGTGTTCAGCACTCCAGTACCACCACCACCACCACGATCCAGAAAACTCCTAGATACAGCAAATGGGATGGTGTCTGAGAAACACAGTTTGGGGAATAATTACAGCTACAGTATGCAGTATGCTACCATTGAGGCAAAAGAAATTACTCAGGGTCAAATTAGCAGAGAATCCATAAAACCATTCTGTCCATAAATCATCACTAGATAACAAGACTGCTTTTCAGAAATTGATAAGTTTAAAGTTGGGAAGATGAGGAAGGGAAGAGTCTTTGATCTTTCCTTCTATTGCCATCTTTCCTTTTCTCTAATTTCCCAAATCTAAGATTCTACAACTTTCTCTTACACTTCATTCTATGATTTAAATGTCTCCTCTAAAAATCATATTGAAATTTAATTACCAATGTGGCAGTATTGAGAAGTGGGGCCTTTAAGAGGTGATTGGGTCATGAGAGCTCTGCCCTCATGAATAGATTAATCCATTCATGAATTGATAGATTGAAGGGTTAATGGATCAATGCGTTATCATGGGAATAGATCTGGTGACTGTAAGAAGAGGAAGAGAGACCTGAGCTAGCACATTCAGCCCCCTCGCCATGTGATGCCCTGTGCTACTTCAAGACTCTTTGGAAAGTCCCCACCAGCAAGAAAGCTCTCACTAAATGTGGTCCCTTGACCTGGGACTTTTCAGTCTCTATAACTATAAGACATAAATTCCTTTCTTAATAAACTACCCAGTTTCAGGTATTCTATTACAGAAACAGAAAATGGACTAAGACATCTTAGTTTCCTTCTATCTTCCAGTCTTTCTTCTCCACCCCCTCCCCACCCCTTGTTTCCAGTCTTGGACTCAGTCTCCTCTGAGCGCAGTCCTCTCCATGTCCCAAGCTCAGGCAAGCAGCCTGATATTCAGGGGAGGTCGGCAGGCTGTGTCTCTCTCTCACAGCACACTTGGGGAAAGTAGGGGCCAGCACTGATTAGGCCTGGCCCCCACAACTGCTAGTATTGGGAATCACTCAGTGACAGAGCCCAGCATCCTTGCAACTCCCTTGTCAGAGGTGTATGCAGCAGCCCTGCAGTCCCCTTAGCAGGAAGTCCTCCTAAGTGGCAGTGAAAGCTGAGCCACTGGCCTCTCTGTGTCTACCTAGGCCCCACGGACCCTGGTAGCTTCTGTCTCCCCTGGATCCCAACACCCATGATGCTAATCTTGAGGCTAGACTAGGTCCTGTTCTGACTGAACTTCTAGACAGACTGGTATAGAAATGGCCATTGTCACCATCTCTGCCTTGCACCCCTAGAACTGCACTCCTGTCCTACTTTCCATAGGCAAAGAGCCCCATAGATTCCAGGAGATTAAACTTGCTCCCTTCTTGTTTGGACTTGGGGTTTGGGTTGCCAGCCCTCCCCCCAAGAAGCTGGATTTTACACTGTTTTTCATTTCCACCTAATCTAGGTTTTATTCCTCAGCTCTGTAGCACTTGCTCTCAGCATGTCCTAGTGGCTATGTCAATACCCTGCTGGGGCTGAATTATAACCCCTTTCCCCTACCTCTCATTTATTTCCTCACACCTCATTTTTTTCCATCCCCTCCCTCTTTTACTTTCATCCCTATTCTCTAAACTCTTCTGCCTCTCCCCCTTCTGTACCTTCCTTTTCCTTTTCTAAATCCCTCCTCCCCATCGCAATTATGTCACATTTAGTATTTTACATGAACAAGACAGAACAATCACTCTGTGAATGGGATTCAAGAACTGAAGTGTCTCCTTATGACCTTGACCATTTTATGCTACTAGTTTTCAAAGATGGATTAATCAAGGTTGATTTGAACCTGCTGCCTCCTGTCAGAGTCTCTGAAGCCAATCTTCCCACTGTAACAATTTTCCATTTTAACTTAGGCTGTCAGGGATGAGGATGTTAAGACAGTCAAGTGCTCTTTGCTTTTCTGTAGCCACCAAAAAGCAATTTTCGCTAATGCTAGTGAGGGTTACATTAAAATTGTGTAAAAGAAAGACATGACCTCATTCTTTTGTCAGCTGGTGCTCAGCAGGGATGTGAAGATGCTCTCTCTTACCAGCTCTAGCAACTAAGGCTGACCCAAAACATTATAAATTCTCAGCTGGTCTGGAAGAAAAAAGAGCATTCACTTTGGATCACCATAATTTGTTACCATTGGTTGACTAACTAAATCTCACTGACTCCATCACTACCAAATCATTGTTCATGCTTCTTGGAATTCAGCCTAACCACCCATTTCAGCTCTTTGGAAGGGGGAAGTCTAGTCCAAACTGATGCAAAGTTTAAATTGGTGATCCCAACTGATTCTGATCAACATGACGGTGGAGAAGTAGAGATAGTGGCATCTGTGAATTTTAAAAAGCTCCTTAGATAAACTGATATATGCAAAACATCCAGCCCTCCAGTACTGTAACCTGCCTTCTTATCTTTTTTTTTTTTTTTTTTTGAGATGAGTCTCGCTTTGTTGCCCGGGCTAGAGTGAGTGCTGTGGTGTCAGCCTAGCTCACAGCAACCTCGAACTCCTGGGCTCAAGCGATCCTTCTGCCTCAGCCTCCCAAGTAGCTGGGACTACAGGAATGCACCACCATGCCCAGCTAATTTATATATATATATTTTTTTTCAGTTGTCCAGCTAATTTCTTTCTATTTTTTTAGTAGAGACGGGATCTTGCTCTTGCTCATGCTGGTCTCTGACTCCTGAGCTCAAACGATCCGTCCGCCTTGGCCTCCCAGAGTGCTAGGATTACAGGCGTGAGCCACCGCGCCCGGCCTGCCTTCTTGATTTAAAGCACAGAGTATGACGTTAGGTGTCCTCCACCCCAGCAGTCATTTCCAGATAGAAGTCTTCGAGAGGCCTAAGGAGAAATAATAAAGTAAGCATCCTCTAATCACATACTCATTCACTTTTAAAACCCCAAAACATTTCACTTGCACATTGTACTCTTAGGTAAAACAATTAGCTTTAGCAGTAGACATGCAACAGAATTATAATGCACTGATATGCTACTAGATCTTCTACATGACCTTGTGCTCTTAGACAATAGTGAACATTCTATATGTTCCTAAGAAAAGAGGCTACCTTAGTCAATTCAGGCTGCTATAACAAAATATCATTAACTGGGTAGCATATAAACAGAAATTTATTTCTCACAATTCTGGAGGCTGGGAAGTCAAAGATCAAGGCACCAGCAGATCCAGTGTGGTGAGAGCTCGCTATTTCATAGATGGAACTTCCTTGCTTTGTCCTCACATGATAGAAGAGGCTAGCTAGCTCTCTGGGGTCTCTTTTATAAGACACTAAACCTATTTATGAGAGCAGAGCTCTCCCTCATGACTTAATCACCTCCCAAAAGCTCCACCTCCTAATACTATTGCATTGGGAGTTAGATTTCAACATACGGATTTGGGGGGAACACAAATACTCAGATGGTAGCAGAGGCCATATGCGCACTTTTTTGTTCAAAAAAAAAAAAATTCCTCATGTTTTCAAACAGCTACCTAAGCCCGAGGAAGACCTTTGTCAAATCAGATCCCCATTTGCTCAAAGTCTTCTCTGTTTAAAATTAGCAACAGGCACATTGACCATTGGTTCTGGTCCTGGGATCTGGTAATCTAACTTACCCAAAGGATTATATGCAGTGCATGGAGGTGGGCGTGGGGGGGGAGGGGGTTCTAGCCAGGTGAGGCAAATTACCACTCCCATTCCCAACATTGACCTTAATACCTGGGCTGGGATTCTCCCTAGGGTAGTCCTCTAGCTTCATTGTGCATTAAGTCCTTTCATCTTCCTGTACTCATTTATTCACTCAAATATTTATAGAACACCTACTATTTGCCAGTCTATTGGCTAGGTACTAATAAGAGAACAGCAGCAGGCAAGGTAGTCACAATGTCTTCCCTCAAAGAGCTTACAATCCAATGTTCTCCTGCATCATACTGTTTTATTCTTGACCCAGATTCCTTTCCTAAGTTGTTTACCTGTACCAGGTGTTTCTACCCTACTCCTTGGACCAATTGTGGGCATTGAATCCAGTATACAGGGATCTTCGTCCTTAACTTTATCCCCAAAACCCAATGCCCAGTGAAGGGATCCTGATAGGTACGCAAACAGGCCAGACAAGTCACCATCACCCCTTAATCTTGTCCTATCTTTTGTCCAGTCATGATCTATCCGTACCCACAGGAATCTGATGGCCAGGTCTGTGATTGTTCTTTTGTCCATTATGTTTCCTGACACCCAGTAAATCACTGGACTTGTATGGAACTTTGTACATTCAAATTAGTACTACAGTCATGTTACTCTGACATCAATGTCTCAGACCTGTGGGTAGAAATAAGACATAATTCAAAACCTGTATCAGTCAGTGTCCCAGCATGAAACAGATGGCACACTCAAAATGGGTATTTTGGAGAGGGGTGAGTGTTAATAAATGGATTATTTAAAAAGGTGCAGACAGAGTGCCCCAGGGCTAGTAACAGGAGTTGGAGATGTCCTCACGATCTTGGCCTAAGGAGAGGGAGGCCTTTGATGTCATCTCTATGGGTCAGCCTCCTGAAGCAGAGTGCAGGAATGAGAGAGGGTCTGAAGGGGCAGCCAGAAACTATCCTCCACAGACCTTTTCATTCAAATTTTACAATAATTCAGACCAGAGCTAAGATCAAGTTATCGAGCATTGATCTGTGAAAATCGGCTTTCTTAAGCAAATGAGTAGGCTCATTTTTAAACTATGAAAGAACTCATTTGTATAGAACAGTAAGTGATTTTTCTTATCTACTTATTAAAATAGGTCTCATTTTGATACTTCATTAGCATTAACTCATGTTACTAAATGTGGCTGAAAGGAATGAAACTTTTAAGTATTTAAAACAGTCTGGACTTCAAATTTATAGCTAATTCAAGTTGGTTTCCTTGTACCCCCCGACTAAAAATGAAAACTAGGTATACCAAATTAAGCTTTAACACTTGTAGTAATATTGTAACACGGTTGTCAGTTAACTAAATGTTGCTTTTCTGCAGTCCACTAGAAGAGCCTAATAACAAGAAAACAAGTTGACATTGGGGTCTTTACTTTAAAAAAAAATCCAAAGTTATAAGTGTGCCCATCCCCCAGATAGTGTGCATTGTACCTGTTAGGTGTGAATTTTCCCTTCCCCTCCTCTCCCCTCCCACCTGTTTGATTTCCAATGAATGCTATTTCCAATGTGCACATAAGTGTTGATTGATTAGTTCCAATTTAATGGTGAGTACATGTGGTGTTTGTTTTTCCATTCTTGTGATACTACTCTTAGAAGAATGGGCTCCAGTTCCATCTAGGTTAATACAAGAGGCATTCGTTCACCATTTTTGTTTTCATGACTGAGTAGTTGTGTAACGAAAATGTTTGTACCCATGTAATATTCTGAAATTAAATAATAAATAAATAAATAAAAATCTGTAATGTAATGACAGGTTAAAGGCAAATATCAAGAGAAGAACATAACAGAATTCTATAAATGCCTCCCAAGTGATGAATATATTTAATTAAAATCGTATGTTCATGGATTGATATCAAAAAAAAATCCAAAATGGACCTCATTCCAAGGGCTGCCATTGTACAACCAAGGCTCCTAACCTTGAACAGTCTCTCCAGATAGCCAGCAAGATAATACTAAAGCCCTGTCTAAAGCCCAAAAATCATACACGATAGAGTCCATGATGGGCAAAACACTAAGCACTGAGGCTAAGTCTCCACATCAGACAGACTGGCTTGGCCATTTACTAGCTGTGCCACCTTGGGTGAGTTGTTTAATTTCTTAGAGCCTCAGTTTCCTCAACTTTAAAATGGGGATAAAGAAAACATCTACATCATCAGCTGTTATAGGGGATTAAATAAGATCATGTCTGTAAAAAACCTGGCACATTAAAAGCACACAGTAAAAACTATTTTCATACTCAGAAATAAGAGCTAATTCAAAGAAAAGTGAGGGGTGGAGGAAATAAGGGGTGAGGAGTGGGTTACGTTTCAATGAACTAAAATGTTACATTGCCTAGACTACTATTCCCCAAGGGGTCCCATTAAGTCCACATTTATGGTATTGATTTTTTTCCAGGGCAATGACCATTTTACACATTAAACATCTCTACCTTCTGCTGCTATTTTACAGGTGGCCACTATAATAAGATCTCCACTCATGGCAGTGCAGAAACCTTCAATTCTTTGTCTGTGAAGAGAAGGAAGTAAAGCAAGATAAGAGACCCAGGTCACTGTGGGGGGTGGGCGACATATGTCTAGAATCCTCAAGGAATAGGTCAGGAGGGGGCTCTGAGGTGGAATAGGAGACACAAAAGGAAGAGATTCGAATTGCCGTGGTGTGTTTTTTGGCTCTTGATCTGAAGAGGCCACACCTGCAAATGTTAGGCACACTTTCACCTCTGAGTTACTTCTTTTATCTGTATGGCCCAAAGTCCATGGCCACAAACCCCACAAAGGGAGAGGCTAAGAGAGGACAAGAACACCAAGACAGAGCAGAATACTTCCCCAAGCCTTGACATAGCCTCCCTCCTTCCATACTTGCCCCTCTATAGTCTATCCTCCCCACAGCAGCCAGAGTGAGCCCTTGTAAGTCAGATCACACTTCTCTGCTGAAATCCAGCCAGTATCTTTTCATCTCACTCCAAGTAAAAGTCCTAATCCTTACAATGGCCTACAAGGCCAATTGCCCATCCCCTACCACTACCACCATGCACTCTCTGACATCATCTTCTACCTCTCTCCCCCTCACTCACTTCTCTCCAGCCACACTAGGCTCTTTGTTTTTCTAGAACACACCAAGCACACTCCTGACTCCAACTCTTTGCCCTGGCTGTTCCCTCTGCCAAGAATCTCTTCCTCCAGATATCTGCATGGCTCACACCAGAAACCTTTTTCATTTTTTCCTTAATTGTCCCTTTCCCTGTGAAGCTTTCCTTGATCACACCAATTCAAATTGCATCACACATCACCCATGACATTCCTTATCTCCCTTCTTTACTTTATTTTTCTCCATTGTACTTCTCATCATTTAACATAATACATATTTTAATTACCTTATTTACTGTCTGTCTTCTCCATTAAAACATGGAGATATTTGTCTTTTTTGTTCATGGATGTATTCCCAGGGCCTGTAACAGTGCCTGGCACATGATACACAATCAGTATTTGTGGAATGAGTGAATTCACCTAGTTTAAAGTAGCTCCTCAGCCCTGAGTATACATTAGAATCATCTTGGTGCAGGGCTTTTAAAACCTACTGATACCAATTAATTCTGAATCTGTGGGAGTAGGACCCAGGAATCTTTTTTCAGAACTATGCAGGTGATTCCAGCATGCAGCCAGAGCAAAATCCTGGTTCAAAAAGTCAAATATAGCTCTTCATATCTTCTTCTTCTTTTTTTTTTTTTTTTTTTTTTTGAGACAGAGTCTCAGTCTGTTGCCCAGGCTAGAGTGCAGTGGCGTCATCATAGCTCACAGCAACCTCCAACTCCTGGGCTCAAACGATCCTTCTGCCTCAGCCTCCCAAGTAGCTGGGACTACAAGGCATGTGCCTCTGCACCTGGCTAATTTTTCTATTTTTAGTAGAGACCAGGTCTCGCTCTTGCTCAGGCTGGTCTCAAGCTCCTGGCCTGAAGCTATCCTCCCACCTCGACCTCCCAGAGTGTTGCAATTACAGGTGTGTGCCACCACACCCAGCCTTCATATCTTAATAACAGCCATATCTGGGATAACTCCTCTGCAGAGGAAATGACTTGCACCTCTCTTAGCTCAATACATATTTGTTAAATGAAAAGAACCTGGGTGAAATTAAATTCACATGATCATCAAGGGAAAAAAACCGAAAGGGGCAGCCAGTGGAGTATGTTGAAGGCAGAGTTGTGGGACATTAGTAGGTCTACAAGTACCTGTTTCTCCCTGGGGTCAACTTGGGTCCAGAAGCTGGTTTTCAGTTTTAGAGGTTAAAAAAGTTGTATTTTGTCAGCCCACTTGGTAGGGTGGAGGAGATCTTCTTAAGGGATTAACTCCCATTCACCAAATCTGCAAGAGATTGATAACACCATCTGTATCATTATACAGCTAGGTGACTAACTCACCGATGCCCTAGGGGGACAGAGAGGAGGGCCATACAAAGATGGCACACTGGATACATAGGTTTTAATTTAGGGGAAGGGAGGTGGGAAGGTGAGAGACGGTAATCTAAAAGGGGACACTGCTCAGGTAGGCACTTCTCAGAGAGATATGCCATGTGGTAAACATCTGTGGTCACTATACAGATCAGGGTTTTAACAGTCTTTAACAAGTGTCTAGAGATGCCAAACACCTGCCAGTGAGAGGAAAGGGGGGCATGGTTCAAGTGCAGAAAACTAAGTTTGCATTTTTTATTTAAAAGGGGAAACAGAAAAAATGCATGGTGGGAGAAGAAATTTAATAACTACCATTTTTAAATTGGTCACATATCATCCCATTTAATCCTCCCAACAGCACTGTGAGGGAGGTACTATTATCATTTCATTCTATAAGGAAGAATGTCTAAGGCTCAGGTTAAGTAGCTTGCCCAAGATCACAGAGTTGGCAAGTAGTAGAAGAAGGACTGAACTCCCCAAGACCCATGCTTTAACCCAGTGATCCTCAAATTTCTCATACATTAGAGTTACCTTGGGAGTTTGTTTCGACCACTGGGACCCACCCCCCTCCCCCCTGAGATTCTGATTTGGAGGGTATGAGGGGGGTCCAATAATGTGATGTTACAAGCCCCACTCCTCCCCTGTTCCCGTACTTATGGTGCAAGTGGTCCTTCATGGGGATTCACAGCTCTTCTCTTCGTGCGATGCCCTGGGACAAGGAAGCTGCCTCCTCCCTCTGCACAGCACACCCAAACTAGACTTTAAAAGAAGTTTAAATCATGATTCTTTTGTCCTCTTTGATCTTCTTTCACTTCCTGGAGTTGCTTGATGAGTTCAAAGGCCCTTCACAGTGAGCTCAGCTCAGGACACAGTGCACACATGTCTTTTGGTGAAGCATCTATCCCAGCTGGCTCATATCCCAAGAGAAGAGAACGAGCTCTCCCACAACACGAGGCCCCCAAATTAGAGAGAGGTGACTAGCGGCTCTGTTGCAGATCATCCCCCTGAATACCTTCAAGAAGAAAACATCTGTTTGGCCTTGAATTAGGTTATTTTGTCTTTGTCTCTTGCTCCGCATCCCTTCCTGCGCAAGTCTGAGGAGAAAGGGAAGCAAACATTGGCTTCCAGAGAACTGCCTGGCTGCGGAGTGAGTGCAAAAGCCTTCCCAGCTGCTGCTAGCCAGGCCCCACTGCAGCTGGTGGTGGGGAGGGCGGCGGGGGGTGGAGTGGGGGGCTTGTCATTTTCTTGGCGTCAGTGAAATCACCTGCATTTGAATTTAATTCTGCTTTGGTCCTCCCTCAACTCCCTCTTCTCACCCCGAGCCACTCAGAAAGCCAGCCCCCGCTTCAGCTCCTTCCCCACCCCAAACTCCCTGGCCAGGTTTCTGGAGAAAGTTAGGTAAGATCCTCCATTGCTTGGTGGCTGTGAAGGTCTTGATAAACCATTTCATTAAATAAATGGTGTAACTGGGAGGCTCGCCATTCCACTCTTTCGGAAAAGATGAAACCACTCGATTCACATAGCAGAAATGGCACAGAGGACCCAAAACTTCACTCCGTATCTTTGTGTAAACGTTACTTTAATCTGTCTGAGACTTGTGTATAAATAAGGAGGTAACAGCTACTATGCTCAGGTGTGACAAGGATTATACAGAAAAGTGAATGTTAAAGTGCCTGGCACATAGGAACTCAGTAATAATAATAATAGCAACAATAAATAGCTAGCATTTATTGAATATGTGTTACATGCCAAGCACTCTTCTAATCACTACATTTGGAGTCATTTAATAAATTATAATCCCCTGAAATAATACCTTGTATTGTGCCCATTTTACAGATGAGGAAACAGGTTCAGAGGCATAGAGCGAAGTGCCCATGGCCACAAAATGAGTTAGAGCTGAAATTCAAACCCAGTTCTCTGACACCAATGCCTGATGCTGATGCTATTGTCATTGGTTTTGTTATTTACTAAGAACCTGCTGTGTGACAGTCATGAGGGCCACAAAGAGTAATTACACATTGGCTTGGTCTTCAATAAGTTCACGGTCTAGACTAGATATGGAGACAACCCCTCTGCATTAAAGAGAGGATAATACAAGGTGTCTCTGCCACGCACCCTGCTGAGTAGTTCAGAAGTGCAGGGAGGAAGCAGGAAATCCATGAAGAGGTTGGGAATTATACACCCTGAGCTCACTAAACACCTCCTGCCTTCAATGGACATGGCTCATGTTCCTGGGCCCCTCAGTGAACCAGGGACTTTGGCGTTATACTGCATGGCTACAGCTTGGGGTAAATCATCTAGCCCCTGTGAGCTTTGTTTTTCATTGTATATCAAATGGTCACAATAACAGTACTCCCCCCTCCAGTGTTTCTGTGAAGATAACTTGAGAAACGTGTGTAAAGGGTGCAGCACATGTTCAGCACTCAATAACTTGACAGCATCTATGATTATCTTTCTTTACTGCTCCCATGGAAAGCAGGGCCCCCAATCTTTTATTTCCTGTGTGCTCTCAGATTCAGAAGGTAGTAATTCCCACCCCCACTTGCATGCTACTATAGGCCAGATGGAAGGAAGGGAGAAGGGGAACAGGGAGGGTGGGTTCCTGGGTGTACACTGGAAACTCATAGCAGGGGCTCAGGATGGACGGCAGGAGGGAAGGTAGACTGGAGCCCAAGTACTGCAGAGCTGGAAGAGAAGGCAGAGAGCTTCCTCTGCAAACTATCTTCTCCTAGATTCAGCTGAGGAAAGTAAGCAACGAGGGGGTGTAGTTTGGGGATTTATGGAGACTTAGAAGAAAAGGGAGAAGGGCAGGAGCAGAGTAGAAGAGAAGCTGTCATATATTAAGCCCCTTTTTGTGCCAAGCACTGGGCTGGGTGCTTTCGCCCATTCAACAAGTATTTTATTTACACCTACAATGCGCCAGGTCCTGATTTCAGCACTGGGCATCCAGCCACAAACAGGACAGGTATGACAGATATCCCTACGTTGCATTATGGTGAGGGATGGGAAACAGACAATGAGAGAGATAAGTAAGTATTAATAAAATGTTGAGTATATTCAGTAGTGATGAGTGCTGTAAAGTAAAATAAAGCAGTATTTTCAGAGAATTCTAGAGACGTGGTTTCAATTTTAAATACGATGGTCAGGGAAGATGTCACTGAAAAAGTGACATTTCAACAAATAAAACTTATTTAATACTTATAGCTACTGTATCATATAGATACTGTCATCCCCACTTTCTGCATGAAGTAACTGAGCGGGAGTGAATGGGGGAGAATATTGGGAGACACTCCTCCACAGGTCTTTTATGCTCCTATACTTCTGGCTGGGTATGCCAAGAATGCAAGGCCCTAACCACTCTTTACCAGGGACATTTCTCACGGTTATATTTGCAGCATGCAATCTTCAAGGATGAGGTAATGGCGCCCTCTGGGACAAAGAGTAGACACACAGTTTGCTACAAAATGCTGGGTTCCCTGAGCTCAGTGTCATTGTCCCTCAGCTATGATGTAAACCAACTACATATAAAGCATGCGTCTGGGTCCCTTTGTGCCATCCCTGTGGGACCTGGGGACAAGGGCAACATGCTGCCTCTCGTGCTGCTTGATGTGCTGTGAATAATATAGTCTATTTTCTATGATTCTATGTGTTTTCTTCTGCAACCATGAAACAGTAACGGGCTAAGTTGTTACCTTTGTAAGTAGGGTAAAATCAAATCCAAAACCTGACAGAAGATACAACCTATTAAGAATCTGTGAGGTGGTACCTACACGCACACTTTTAGACACCAGACATGTATCATAGTGAACAAAACAGACAAAAGTCCTCTCTCATAGAATGTATACTCTATGGGAGCAGACAAGGTACAAACGAGAAGATTAGAAATCATGACCAGCATTGTAAAAGAAATAAGCAGGGGTAAACGACCTTCAGTGTCCTTATATGTAAAAGGGGGCAAATATTAATATCTACTCCTCAGGATTGTTGTGAATGCCCAGCTCATGGAGTGTCTTCAGCAAATGTGGGCTTTCATTATTATTCTTCCTTCTTTCTCCCATGGAAATGAGGAAAGAAAACGGCTCCCTCGTGTGCTTTGTAACAGCTGAGGGAGGAGAGAGCTGCAGGAGAAGAGGCTCATTGCCATTTGATTTTTTTTTTTTTTTTTTTTTTTTGCTGATCAATATCTAAGAACCAAGAATTTGAAATATTACAAACAAAAAAGAACTCCAAATTACAGCCCAAGTCCTTGATCTTGGTTTCCCCCTTCCACACAAAGGTATCCACTGAAAGTACTGTCTCAGCTGAGTGATTCTGACACCAGCAGCTCCCTTCCCCTTTCCCCTTCTCCCAGTTGCTGCCCAGGGCCTATTTTGTCCAGGACCAGCCGGGCAGAGCTGGGCTGGTGAGTTCTGTCACTGCAGGATGTGCAGAACCCTTGCAAACATCTGCTCCTTCCCCTCCCACTTCTACCACCCAAACACAGCTGCTTCCTCTCTGCCCCAGTGCTGATCCTGACAGCAGCGTCTCCAGCCTATTTCCTCCTCTCCAACCTCTCCCCCAGCACCTGTGTCAACAAGACACTCATTGACAGACCCCACTCCAGTCTAGATGCTGCAGACAGTAACAAATGGTGATTGCCGCCACACAAGGGGGGCTGGAGTCCTATTTTTCTTTCTGAGCCATCATGTGAGAAACTATTTCAAGGACCCATTTTGTGCCATGAATGCATCCCTCCCTTTCAATAACTCACCCAGGCATCACCTTAATAGCTCTATCTCCCTAGCGAACAAGTAGCTAGGCTCCAATTACTCTGACCCACTTGCTGCTGCAGTGCGTGTTGTTCAAGTGATGGTTGGTGATCAAGTGGCTAATTCACAATAATGATGGCACAGGACACCTCATGTCTATGTTGCAGGCATTGCTTCCATGTATCGTATTTTAAAGGCCTTCATGAGAGTTTTGAAAGAGGCCTTCATTATAAGGGCATGTGCCACTTGTTCTGTGATGTCTGGAACTGGGGTAGTTGGCCTTGGCCCAAGGTTTTTCTCTAAACTGTGTATACTCTGAGCTTCCCCAGGCTTTGCCAGCCTGCAGGTATATAAAAGGTCACACTACCAACCATCTCCCCAATTTTACCAGCTCTTGTCTTTATCTCTCATGCAGAACTTAGCCTCTAACAAAAGACCACATAATAATAGTAGAGTCCCCAGGAGATGTCTGCTTCCTTCCAGGGGCTGCTACTGATGCCCTCCTATTTATTCCTTGGTGCCTGTGCTAAATAACTCTGAGTCCACTGGGCACTGCTATCTGCTGCTACAGCTGGGACACTGGGGCCCTCGAAATGCCAAAGCCAGGCCATGTATTATTATGGATGGGGGAGAATGCTTCTCTTCCCTTTGTGATACCCTTTGTTAGAGGCACAGCCAGGCAGGCTTGCTTATGTGCTGATGTCTTATTAAGGTTTTTATAAGAGGCACCCTTTCTCTTCCACATTCTTATTCTGAAAAGATTAAAAAATTATTTCAAAGGCAGCTGGACCAAGAAACAAACACATCTACATTCAGAATTTCCCCTCCCCTCCCCTCCCAAGACTAAGGATTTCTTACTGGACCCAGCTCACTGTGCCTGGTTTGTGTTTCCCTCAGACTGAAGCACATAAACTTTGATCCTGTATATACTCTTCAACATACCAACATCACCTATGCACTCCTTTGTCCTTCTCCCTACAAGAGCTAAGTTAAAAGAGAAGAGACAAAGACAGAGAGAGCAAAGGCAGGGACACCCAGGTGGCCTTATGTCTGGTTTCCAATAGTAGTAAAAGTTCTTCAAAGGCTATATACTTATGTCAACATCAAAGAACAAAAAAGAATGGGTGATGGCAGTTTGTGGTCAGAAGCAAAAGATTTTCCATCACCTCATAAGAGAAGTTCAAGCCGAGACAGGAGGATATCAATTAAAATATTATGTAGGCTATTTTGGGATTGAATGGGGGAAGGAAGTTCATTAAATGGCCTTTGTCTTGGTCAGTTTGGGCTGCTATAACAGAAATATCATAGACTTGGTGGCTTAAACCACAGATATTTCTCACAGTTCCAGAGGCTGGGAAGTCCAAGATCAATGTTCCTGGTGAGGGTCCTCTTCCTGATTTGCAGATGACTGCCTTCTTATGGTATCCTCACATGGTGGAGGGGGAGATCATCTCTCTTGTGTCTCTTCTTATGAGGACACTAATCCCATTCATGAGGGCTCTACTTTCATGACCTAATTACCTCTCAAAGGCCCCATCTCCATATACCATCTGCAATGCTTTGAATATTGTTTGGCCCCACCAAAACTCATGTTGAGGTTTGGTCTCCATTGTGGCAGTGTTGGGAGGCAGCACCTTTAAGAGGTGATTAAGTCTCTAAAATGGATTAATGTCTTTCCTCGTGAGACTGAGTTAGTTCTTGGGGGAATGGATTCATTCTCGAGAGAGTAGGTTGTTATAAAGTGAGGATGCCTTTTGTGTTTTGCCTTTTTTGCATGTACCTGGTTCCCCTTCTGTTTCTGCATCATGTTTTCACACAGAACAAGGCCCTTACCAAAAGCTGACCAGATGCAACTGCCCAATCTTGGACCTCCCAACCTCCATAACTGTGAGCTAAATAAACCTCTTTCCTTTATAAATTACCCAGTCTCAGGTATTCTGTTACAGTAACAGAAAACAGAATGAGATACCATCATATCAGCCACATCCTATGGCTTCAACATATGAATTTGGAGGGGGGGGACACAAACATTCAATCCATAGCAGCCTTCAAGGCCCATTGTAATCCTGAGGTTGGAGAAACTGCTTAGAACAGTGTGATGTCGTCCAAAGTGTGGTAGGCAAGCCACCCAGTGAGATGCGAGATGATTGTTAGTCATAGCCCAATGAACATTCATAATTAACAGTTACAGGTTTCTTATTAAAGTTTTCTTCTATTTAGGGTACTTAATACTGGATTTCAATTTATGACAGTGACATAAATTTTCCTTTTAAAGAAAGTTTAAGTGAAAAAAGTTGATTAAAAATATTAAGGAATGATAGTATAGACAGTACATGATATGGCAGAAATTGTGAAAGTGGTGTTTGAGAGAGGCTCAAGGCTGGGAAATGATGGGGGTCATGGTTTAAAGCTTGAGCTTTGAAGTCAGACAGACCTGGCTTCCAGTACTGGCTCTACCACTTACTAGCTGGGTGATGTTGAGCAGACATGTATGTGCTCAGACATGTATGAGCCGACATATAGTGCTGGATACCCAGATTTGGCCAAGGCTTCACTCTTGAAAGCCTAGGATGACCAACCTCAAAAGGCTGGAGTTGTTCCTCCCAAGAGAAAAAGACTGCCAGTGCAAAGTGCCTCAGTGGGAGTTGATCTAGGGTTGTCCTTAGTACCCAGGCCTGATTCGACAGTTAAGTGTGGAAAATCACTTTATAAAGTGCTGCCCAAATGCCAGCTAAACCTCCTCCAGCCCTAACTGTAGGTGGTTAACCACACATTAGAGTGTCCTGTTCTGACAATGCTGATGAGTCTTTCGCCTCAGTCTGGCCAGCAGTCTCTTTTCTTAAGCTTGATTTGTGAACCCATCCCTCATATCATCTGAGATTGGCGGGGGGGAAAGAAAGAAATTGAGAAAAGACCAGTCATGTCTACCGCAGGTGGCCCAACAGTGTCTCAGAATCACTGTACCCCAGGGTTCCTTGGGAACAGGACAGAGGGGCAGAAATTATCCCCATCCTTCCTCCACCCCCCATCTTTTTATTATCCTATAAAACCACCCAGGTGTTTGTGCCTTTCAAACAGCTCCCTGAGCACAAACCCTGGGAAGAGTATTTAAAGGCCATTGAGAGTGATTTGAGTTCTTCCCAGGGCCCTCAGTCTCAAGTAGGTCAAGTTGTCCTTTTACGCTGTGAACAAACTAGGGTAGGTCACTGAGCAATAAGCCCTCCCAGTCCAACTCCAAAGAGAATGTGGGAAAAACTCTTTCCTTACAGGAGGCTGCAAGCCATCTGCAGGGAAACAAACAGCCCCTCCTTTCAGCTCACTAGTCCAAAAGCTGCTTTTGCCAAATACTGCTTCCAGTTTAATCTGTCTTTCACTTGAATCTGCATCATTTTTCTTATTTAAATAGCCAAGTGAGGCCCCAGTGGTCCTCTCAGATTCCCATATTTGGGTTCATTGTTTGCATATGTATAGGCATGGGGCCTCTAAGCAAGTCTCCTTTTCGCTTTTTCCTACTGTATATTCCAAATGTAGTGGCTTCCTTTGAATCCTGCAGTTTCTGTTTATCAGGATAAGTTGACTTTAGGCTGAGAGTTTCAAGAGCCTTGAGTGATTTGGATTGGCTGTTGGAAAAAGAGGTTTAGAGCAGAATAATATAGTAGGGTCTTTAAAGACATACAAAAAGGGGGAGAGAGAAGTGGAGGACAGGGCTGTTGAAAGACCAGCTGTTCCATCCAACCCCATCTTTACACACACCATCAGCAGGGTCTTATTTAAGGCAACACTCGACCTCCCCTACCCACCTACACATACAATTCAGCTCATTAGGGGCTCTGCTGGCCTCTCAGAGCTTCCAGCTGTGCTGAGGAAAGTGAACTGACTCTGTTAAGCGTGCCCCAGTAGCAGGAGGCTTCTCAGGCATTTTGCCTTATTAAGCACATCAACAAGATGGTGTTCCAAGTGATAATGACCTGGGAATAGAGCTGCCAAACAAATTACAGGATGCAATATTTGAAATATACAAATACTAAAAAACAAATACCTGTTGTTTAACTGGGCAGCCCATATTTTTATTTGCTAAATCTGGCAATTTAGCAGATTTAGCAAAACCGTACCCAGAGACTCCATAGGAGCAATGTGACTCTAAATTGCCCCTTGATAATGGGGTGACATGAGTCCCCCAAGCTAAAATGTACTTTTTTCAAATTGTCTAGTGGGGGTCAAACTCTCCAGCTCTAACCCCGGTGCTCAAACCTGCGATAAGAACACATGGCTAGTTTTCCCATGTCGAGAACAGTTGGCTATCTCCCTGGTTCCATTCTTACTTGCTCTAGGTTACCTGTCCACTTATCTCAAACTCTGCCACCCGCAAGTTTTAGAGAAATGTGTAAAATATCTCTACAAGAGGTTAGGCTAGGCGATGGTCACTTAGGGGTCTCTGAGAATGTTCTGTGATTGCTCCCCATGGAATCAGCAGAATTCAGGAGAAGGGAGGAAACGACTATTGTCCAGCCTGTCCCCTGTGACTTCTAAGCCTATCTCTTGAGTCTCTTCAGCCTGTGAGCCCCCATCTTGGCTCTAGTAGCTCTGCTAGTGGAAGCTATCATTTTATTCACAAAGACAGAAAGGTCCATTAAAACAAAAGAAATTTAAGATAAGAGTTTACAAATATTCAGAAAGACAGCATATTGCATGATATATCACATGTTCGCATGCCACAAACAGAAGCACATGTACTGTACTGGATCTAAGCTGGAGGTCTATTGCCATTTATTCATTTAATCAACAAACATTTAATAAATTTCTACTGCGTGCCAGCACAGCTTATACAGCAGTGGAAAAAACTGACGTAATCCCCAAATTCATGGAGCTGGGGTTCTAATGGGAGACACAGACAAGGAAATGAGCAATTACAATACACGATGTAGAAGTGTAAATGATGCAGGAGCACGAAGGAGGGACCCCTCACCCATTCCAAGAGGGTCTGGGAAGGGACACTCCTGGAAACTGATGTCTGAACTGAGGCTTAAAGGATGAAAAGGAGTTAAGGGAGAAAGGTGTTCCAAGCAAAGGGAATGTATCCCAATGACCAGAAGGGAGTTAGAAGAGCAGCAGGATGGAAGCATGGAGTTTGAGGGCAAATCATCATAACGCGTGGCATTCATCCAGGACGTCCTGTGTGCCAGTATGGTGCTAAGCGTTTGGTATACATTGTCTCATTTCAGCCTCACAGCATCCCTTGGATGAGACAACTGAGGCACAGAGAGATTAAGGGCCTTACCAAAGTCACACCTCTGGTAAGTGGTGAGGCTAGAATTGAACCCCAGTCATCTAGCTCCAGAGCCTACAATCTTAATCCCCACGCTGTAATGCCCAAATCTATAACCAGCAAAAAAACTTCCTGCAGGAGAGAGATGAGGTGGTGGCAGTCCATTAACAACAACAAAAGCAAAATCGCACAGGCCAAGAGGGAGAGTTATATTTTCCCCAAGCTTCCTACAGCTGTTTATTGGTCATCGGACACATAAAACGTCTTACGGACATTTCATTGCCAAAGAAAAATTGCTTCAAACAGAGCTAGCAGTTAGGCATTACCAGAAATATTAATATGTTTTCACAGTTCAGCTCAATTAACACATTGTTTATTATGTTGCTTCATAACACTGTAGCCTGTTAAAGCTATTTCTTCATTTTGCAGATTTGGAAATTAAGGCTGGCCAGAGAGGTGATTCAACTTGCTCAAAGTCACATGGCTAGTTAGTAGCAGAACTGAACTAGAACACGTAATGAGCCTAGTGCTCTTTCTACTGCAAAGATTTATTAAAATAGGCCCGGCCGGGCAGGGTGGCTCACGCCTGTAATCCTAGCACTCTGGGAGGCCGAGGCGGGCGGATTGTTTGAGCTCAGGAGTTCGAGACCAGCCTGAGCAAGAGCGAGACCCCGTCTCTACTAAAATTAGAAAGAAATTAATCGGACAACTAAAAATATATAGAAAAAATTAGCCGGGCATGGTGGCGCATGCCTGTAGTCCCAGCTACTCGGGAGGCTGAGGCAGAAGGATCGCTCAAGCCCAGGAGTTTGAGGTTGCTGTGAGCGAGGCTGACGCCACGGCACTCACTCTAGCCC
>RJWJ010001845.1:0-13279 GCA_004363605.1 Indri indri | reverse complement strand
AAGATTTAAAGCTGATTGGACACAAGTGGTCCCCGTACCCTGCTATAAGGAACTTGTTGGAGGTTCCCTGAATAAAAACAAACATTGCTTGGGACTGGAAATTTTCCAGGCTGTCCATCACTCAAACAAACAGACATCTTTCTGAGCATGGATTACTCATTTGTTTATTCAGCAAACATTTGTTGAGCCCCATGCTAGGTGGAGATAGAGATAAGAAAAGTCAACAGTCCTTGCCTTGAAGAGCTTAAAATCCAGTAGGAGAGACTGATGTGTAAACACATAAGGGTAATAAACTCCTACAGGTATAGAGGGGGCAAAAAAGAAGGGATGAAAGCCTTCAGAAAGGAAGTCATCAGCCAAAAAGGAAACCAGGCCAGGCTAAGCACTGAACGTGATGTGAGGCAGAAACTTAAGTGTGCTATGGTCAAAGTTCAATGGAAAGAGGGAGGAAGAGATCTTTGTGACCTACAGAAGTCATGGAAGGCTTTTTGGAAATGTAAGTCTAGAAAATGAGCTTTGAAGCATGTGTAGGAATCGTATAACCAGAGAGGATGCTTCAGATGGAGAACAGCATGAGCAAAGGTATAGATACAAGAAAGGACATTGTATATTTGGGGAAAGCCCTTTGGATATCAAGTTTAAAATTGTTCTTAAACTACCCTTCACCTTTTGCTTCTCCAAAATAGTTTCCTTTTGCCTTTCCTATAAGTATCTCTGGCCAGTGGGTCACAATTGAATTGTTTCTTCACTGTCCAACATCACTCTTCACTCTCACTGTACCTCTGGTAGTCTGCAAGGCTACCATGTACAGTTGTGTATGTTGTTCACTGCACAAAGATGCCTAGTCATGGAGGTGAATAGGGAGCTGAAATCCAGACTTCACTGTACTCCCCAAGCCACGCTTTCTTTTCCTAATTTGATACATGTGTACTTGTTAGGCCATGTGTCCCCAAAAGGGGGCACTTTTTCTAGTTTATGGAAAGGTGCCCTAGCAGTGGCTGAGGTACAAGATTATCAGTAGATGAAATTGTGAGGTAAATGAGATTTCTCTCTGATTTCTTCTGGCCCCAGTCTTTATAGCTGAAGCCACTAACAAAGCCACAACCTGTAGACTCAGTTCCACCACAGTTCTTACATTAATCATGACTGAAGTAGGAAAGCTATCAGGAGCCCCAGCCACCCTTCAGCTAGCTTAGAACTGCCACTTTCCTGGATCTGGCATCAGCTAATCCAGAGATGACCTGGGTCTGATGTGGCTTCCTTGATTTGATTTCCTTCTAATCCTCAACTGGATGACTAAGTGCCACCAGTTCCCCTGAGTCAGTTTTTCTTTCTCATAGGAAAACTACATTTCTACATGACTAACAAGCAAGCTTATTCCTTGTTTTTTGTCTCCCCTGCCTGGCGGTACCACCAAAATCATCCTTAGAAATCAAGTGGACATGCCAGGCACAGTGGCTCACACCCGTAATCCTAGCACTTTGGGAGGCTGAGGCAGGAGGATCATTTGAGGCCAGGAGTTCAAGACCAGCCTGGGCAATAGCAAGACCTCGTCACTACAAAAAAATTAAAAAATTAGCCAGGCATGGTGGCATCCACCTTTAGTCCCAGCTACCTGGGAGGCTGAGGCGAGAAGATTGCTTGAGCCCAGGAGTTTGAGGTTGCAGTGAGCTACGGTGATGCCACTGCACTCTAGCCCAAGACCTTGTCTCAAAAAAAAAAAAAAGAAATCAAGTGGACACTCACCTGCCATACTCATCTACCATGGTGGGAAGTTTATATATAATAATGTTTTGTGATCTGAAATGTCTTAAAATGGAGTCACTTATGACAAGTGACTCAGCCCACAGTGAAACTGCTGACCCCTCAAAGTGATAAGCATATGTATGGTGGACTGAGGTGATAAGATAACACCTGCTGTGGCTAGGCGGCCCCCAGATCTGACTAGAAAGTGAAGCCACAGGGTGGCTGAGATAATGGCTATGGACACTGCTGTGGAAGGTCATAAAAACTGCAAAGAAACTGACCATAGCCAAGAAGCCTGCAAAAGCTCTGCTCCTGAGAACTCTGAGGCCTCCTCTCAATTAGCAGCAGCTGCCGGAAGCTCAGCTGGAAGAAGAGCAGTACAACACCCCACACACATACTACCAGGCTGGTAGGCGTTTTGAGGGAAATCCGGATCTGCCAGTTCATCAGTCAGCATGCTGGTCTTCCAAGCTACTCACCGTGGTTCCTTCCCCCTCTCTCTTATTACTGCCTGTGTGTGTGTTGGATTTATTTGCATGATTGTTGGTGTGTGAAAGCCTCACAATAAACTGTGAATTTGAAAATATTTAATTGGCCACTTAGTCATTATGAAACCTCCAAGTTGGAATTAGTACAACTAGGCTGATTCCAACCTGACAGGATAATAGTCCTATGCCAAGACCGGACTCCCTTTTCCCTCCTGGGCCATCAAGAGCCACTCTTCCCCACAACCTACCAATGAGGGATTTCAGACCTGCAGGGTTTCCCCTTCTTTAACAGGGTAAAAGAGCTAAGCAGCTATAATTTAAAGATCGAAAAGTACAGTGAGTCAAAAAACAAGGAAGTTTCTTTCCACATGACAGTCTACAGAGCATAGGTGACCTACTCAGCTCATTCAGTCACTCATGGACTTAGGTTCATTCCATCATGTCTTTCCACCTTCATGTAGGGCAACAGTTTCATCTGCCTAATTGAAGCTGTGTTACAGACACATTTCGTGTTTCTGCTAGCGGGAAGAGGAAAAAAGCATAGAGGATCACATGTGCAAAGTTTAAAGGGCTGAGCCTAGAAAAAGCACACATGCCTCCTGCTCACATTCCATTGGTCACAAAGCCACAGGGTGACTGGGAAATGTACATAGTACCTAGTTGGACAGCCTCATGCAGCTACAACTCTATTATTATGGAAGATGCCACCCCTTTTCTCCTATCAGTAAAAAGCATCTGTTTTGTCACAATTTCCTATCCAAAATAGAAACTTGATGATCAAGTTCAATCAGGTTCAACCAACTTAAAGAGAATCAAAACTTGATGTATTAATAAATGTGTTTAGGCCAAGTGTAGTGGCTCACACCTATAATCCTAGCACTTTGGGAGGCCGAGGCAGAAGGATCACTTGAGGCCAGGAATTCAAAACCAGCCTGAGCAACATAGAGAAATACCACCCCTCCCAAAAAAATTTAAAAATTAGGTAGGTATGGTGGTGGCTGCCAGTTGTTCTAGCTACTCAGGAAGCTGAGACGGGAGGATCACTTGAGCCCAGGAGTTCAAGCTTACAGTGAGCTATGATCACACCACTGCACTCCAGCCTGGGGGACAGAGTGAGACATTGCCTCTAAAAAAAAAAAAAAATTAATTTAAAAATAAATGTGTTTAATGTGTAGCACATACCTTTCCCTTAGGCACTGTTCCTCAAAGTGAGGTGCATGGACTCTGAATGATCCAGGGCCACTGATCGTTCCCAGAAACCTGGCAAGTGGCAGAGGAAAAAGTAGTAAGACTATTTTTTCATACACCTTCCACATATTTGAGATGTAAGGCTAATTATTATTTTTCACAACAGTTGCATTACATTCTTAACAATCCTTATGTTCATGCACTACAAGAACTATGTTTGTCTCTGTCAACACTCACTTATCAGGATACGACTCATTTCTGTTAATATTCATTTGTGCCTTTTGCATGTTATTGCTTATGCTAGTTAAATCTGCATTTGTGTTATAACTATTGTGTATCATTATATACCCCAACCAAGTCAACCCCTCAAAAGTGGTTTACTGAATATTAATGTAGTAATAAAAATACTGAATTAAATGCTACAATTCAGTAAACACCATAAACAGTGAACAGGTCTCCAGTACAAATACAGAATGTGAATCTGTATGTGCTGGGACAAATAAGCCTGTGTGTGCGTGATAATATCACACAAGCAGCCAAAAATGCAAATATGAAGTAAGAAGATAAATATCTGAAAATTCGATTTTATTAGACCTGTCAACCATTTGTCCCAGTCTCCAACATGCTCTGTGTATCAAATTGTAGCAGGAAGTTATCAAAGCTTTTACATAATTATTAAAGTATGGTTAAACTTGTGGTAAACCAATTGAATTTTTGAGAGTAAGCATGAAGTAATTCTTTGCTGTATGAAATTGATGAATATTGTGACTAAGGCAGAGAAGATACTAAAGCTATAGGGGAATCATTCAAAGTTATTAGACCTCTTGGCAAGACAAGTACAAGTCACTTCATTGCCAAGAAGCTTATAAAATCAGGCACAATATTAATGACAAGATGACTTAGAGAAAGAAGAACAAGTTGTTGGCAAAATTCCCATAACAAAAAGCATCACTGGACATCCATAATATCTATGGCACACAATATAGAAAGGCAATTATTATCACATGTGGATGCCAGCAAATATTTTACTTTAGAGTCAGACAAAACCACCGATGTGCAGATTCTTGACATAGGAGTAGTGTGTATACATACACACACACACACACACACACACACACACACACACACACACACACACAGGAGAAGTGCTCCGTGACATTTTTTTTTCTTTTTGACTCTGAAATCACATGCTATACGAGGAGAGGGTTTTTAAAAAAATTAATCATGTTATTTTGATATAATCATAGATTTGCATGCAGTTATAAGAAATAATGTAGACAGAAGCCATGTACAATTTGCTCAGTTTCCCCCAATGACAGCATGTTACAACACCATAGTACAATATCACAACTGGGATATCGACACTGATATAGTCAAGATACAGAACAGTTCCATCACCACAAGGATCCCTCATGTTGCCCTTTTATAGCCACAACCACTACCCGCCTTCTACCGCCTTATTAACTCCTGGCAACCACTAATCTGTTCTCTATTTCTACAATTTTGTCACTTCAAGGATGTTATACTTTTGGAATCATATAGTATGTAGTTCAGGCATTACCTTTTTTCACCCAGTATAATTCCTTGTAGACCCACCCAAGATGATGTGCATATCAATAATATGTTCCTTTTTATTGGTGAGTAGTGTTCTATGATATGGACATACCACAGTTTGTTTAACCATTCACATATTTGGCACTATCACAAATAAAGATGCTATGAACATTTTTGTGTAGTTTTTTCTGTAAACACAGATTTTCATTTCTCTGGGATAAATGCCTATGAGTGCAATTGCTGGGTTGTATAGTTGTTGCATGTTTAGTTTTATAAGAAACTGTCCAACTCTTTTTTAGAATGAGTATACCATTTTATACTGCACCAGCAATATAAGAGGTATCCAGTTTCTTTCCAGAAGAGGAAAAGTTTCTAATTTAGTTAACAAGTGTTTTTTGTGAGTTGTGAAGCAGATTGAAAAAGGAGCACTGAGGTCAATTCTGAGAAGCATTAGCCATGAGTGCAGCCCAGAAATATGTTGCTATGTAAATAATAGAAGCTGCACCCAAATGCCAAGCCACTTGCTGCTTGATTCACTAACAGCAATCAGCAATATGCCTTCTGACAATGATTCAGTGTTAAAGAAAACCATAAAAACTGTGAATATAATAAAATTGTGGCCCCCTAAGGGTATGTCTTCCCAGTATGCTGTACAAAGAAATAAGCAGCAAATACCAACCTCCACTTTTCCACACTAAGCATGCCAGCTGTTGAGAGAAACTGCTCTCCCATAAGTTTTTGACACAGGAATGGGGAAAAAGGACTTTATGAAAATGATAATGCCACTAAAGATAATTTCTCAGATTTTAAATACCTTGCTCTCGAGTGGTTTCACAGCCATATATTCAGAATCTTAAAGAGACTTCAAGTATTATTTCAGTGGTGAAATACTGCCATGTTTAATGTTAAAGATAAAATAACCAGAATTTTTTTAAAGACCAAACTATAGTTAGTGCAAACACTTTTATCACTAAGAATTTGTTTCTGTCTCAACATGTGGAGATTCTGTTCACTTCTTGAAGAAATAAATAGACTACATTTTATTGTGCATATTTAAACATCACATCCAAGTCTGTCAGTAGAACTTGCAACCACACTTTCTAGAACTGAATGCAATCAAAGAGATGATTTAGGAATCCACACCCATCTATCTCCCAAGTTCAACTATTCAACTTTCCAGCCGTTAAGTGTGATTTGGTCAAGGGCTTTAGCATCTGATGGAGTGTTTCAAAGTGTCATCAGGGAACTGTCATTGTAATTTCTAGGTCCAGGTTTGCCCCCAAACACCCAAAACTCTATGATAAAGCCACTTAATACTTGAGGCAGTTCCCAATGACTTAGGATTCTGAGTTAAGATTTTTAACTTTTTATTATGAAAGAATTACAAACATGTATAAAAGTAGAGTGGATAAGATAATAAACCTCCATGTATCCACTAACCACACTCGGTAATGTAGCAAATGCCTCTAGTAGCCTACATCGGAGCCCCTCAATCCACCTCTGACTTCAGCCAGAGCTAGGGTAGACAGTTCTATGCAAGCTCAGACTCACATCACCCTGACAGCATCCCAATGCAAGATTAGGCTTCTCTCTTTCTGCTTCTGCCCCAGTGCCTTCTCCAAAGCCAGCCCACGTGAAAGCACAACCCAGCCTTTGGGGGTAACCTTCAGCTAGTAGGGCACAGAAACCAGTGGATGAGACCCTCTCATCAAACAAGGGGACAGTTCTGAGAGATGTTCTGAATGCTTCTCAAGAAGTCCGGCCAGAATCAATCCCTTATTGCCCAATGCAGCAACCTCGTAATGCACCCTTGCATTGACTTTTCCTTGTTCTCTAATTCTCTCTACTATCTCATTCCTGCTTCCTGGAATAACACCCCAAATATAGTAACTGTACCTAAGTCCTTGCCTCAGACTCTGCTCTGGGGGAACGTAACTAAGACAAACAGTTATTGAATTTTACTATTCTTATTTCACCTGTCCTGGAGTATTTAAAAGCTCAGCTTTTTTTAATTTAATAGAAATAGGAAGGAAAGAAACCAACTCAAAATGAAACCTGATCTGTGATCAAGCTGTGCATCAACAAGGCAGACCTATATGCCTCAGTGAAATAACTGCCCCTAAATACTATCCCTTTTCCTGGTATAAAATCATTATTAAGTATGTTGTTTTAAATAATATTTTAATGTGATCATGATAAAAATGTGATGGAGCTTCTTTTTAATTTAAATCAACAGGGGTCTATGTGTGGGCAGGGTGCCCATTATGTGGCTCTTGAAAATCAACTATGAGAAATGCTGATAATCCAAAATCTCATTGGCAGTTCACAGTAGTCTGTGAACCCCACGAAAATGTACTCCAGGCTTGGCGTCGTGGCTCACACCTATAATCCTAGCACTCTGGGAGGCCGAGGCAGGAGGATTGCTTGAGGTCAGGAGTTAGAGACCAGCCTCAACAAGAGCGAGACCCCATCTCTACTAAAAAAAAAAAAAAAAAATAGACAGAAATTAGCCAGACAACTAAAAATAGAAAAAATTAGCCAGGCATGGTGGCTCACGCCTGTAGTCCCAACTACTCGAGAGGTTGAGGCAGGAGGATCCCTTGAGCCCAGGAGTTTGAGGTTGCTGTGAGCTGGGCTGATGCCACAGCACTCTACCCAGGGCGACAGAATGAGACTCTGTCTCAAAAAAAAAAAAAAAAAAGAAAAGAAAAGAAAATGTACTCTGATGTGTGTATATACATGCGCAGTCATTTTTCTGGGGGAAAAGGTCAATAGCTTTCACCAGATTTTAAAGCAAGTCCTTGACCAAAAAAGGGTTAAGAACTACTGATGAAGAGATATCAGGCACTATGACCTCTGAGCAGGGATGATTTTATTGCACAGAAGGAGCGCTTCTAGAACTCTTTAAATCATTCTACATGGCTGATCATCATCTTCATCAAATTGCACAGCTAACCTCATTATGTGAATCTAACTAGGGTTGATGTGATTATAATGAAAGGATTTTTCCTCCTCAAGGTCTAGTTTATAAAGAAGTGATTTTTTCCCCCTCAAGCCCTAGTTTATAATAAAAGTTTTTTTTTTTTTTTCCTTCTGAAGGCCTTGTTTTTGACATCTGGGTTAGATGATCTGGTCCCAATTTTTTCCTCAAAGCTATCTCTTCTAGCCTCAAAGAACTTTTGGGATTTTGCCAATCAACAACAACAAAAAAATTAGATTATAGTATGTGGTCCTTCCAAACTAGCCCTAGTTCTCTCAGATAGTCCTGTACCCTGAACTGGTGCACTTCCAGGAATGTGAGAGATTCAGGGCCAGCTGTCAATAAAGCAATTCCTTCCACCTGCGTCTTGTGCAGCCCCAAAATTACTAACTCAGAAAGGAAGTTGGAAAGTTAAGGCGGCACACTTTCTCTAAAGAGCCTTAATTAGGTTTGGCATTTGTGTTTGTGTTTTTTTTATTTCCCTGTTAACAAAGAACTATTTGTATATCGTAAATACAAGTACAGGAAGAAAATTACATCTTAAAATCATTTCCACTTAAAAACCAAGACAAAAATGGTACAGGTGGCTTTTTAAAAGGAGAAGGAAAAAAAACCCCTCCACAGAGCCCTTTTCTTGAATAGGCCTCTAACTAGCCCTGGTGCAGCTGCAAGGATGCATTTAATGTTCCTGTGATTTATTACTCTACAGAGGATATTCTCAGCCATCATCTGCAGAAGAGGCCCTAGCAGGATGTAGAATGGAAGACTAAGAACATACTGGAATGGACTAAATTTTCCATGTGGTTTCCATTCTCTTTCTACTTGTACACTGAAAATCTTTTTTATTTTTTGAAAAAAAGATTTTTAGCCACCACAAATATCACAAAAGCACCTTGCCTCCAGGGCAGCTTGCAGCAGGCCTGAGTCAGAAACTGAGACTACTAGAAAAGAGTGGAGCTCAAAACATCCTCCATACTCAAAGGCGAAGCTTCCAAAAGCCAGCTTTTGGCACAAAATGTTCTCCCTGACTAAAAGACCTGTGACTGCTAAGGGGTGTTCTTGGACTGAGTCAAAATTTTAAGGTAGTAAAGAGCAACTAACTATGTGACAGAGAATGTTCTGGACCATTTCGATGGATTATTTCATTCAATCCTCAATTTATCATCTCCATTTTACAGGTATGGAAACTTTTACAGCTGAGAGAGGTTAAGTCACTTTACTCAAGTTCACAGAGCCTGTGAATGGAAAGCCATGATTTGATATCCCTGGTTTATATGATTCCAATAGTAGTGCTTTTAACGACTACATAGTTTTTACGCCATCCTTTTCTTCTAAGGTCCCTCCCTAACTAAAAATATAATACAATACCAGGCCTCATACTAGCCCCTGGCTACCTAGGAACTCTAACTACAGTAGCCATCTATGTTTGTTCTCCAGCATAATGCCCCATGTATAAAATTTCCCATTTTATTCATATATATATAAATAAAATGGGAAATTTCATACCCACATACCCACATAAACATGCATCCTCTTATTCTACTAATTCACCTATATTGAGCACTTACTATGTGCCAAACATGTTAATTACTTCACTTGAATTTTCTCATGTGACTCTCCAGAGTAACATGAGGCAGCTACTATTATTACACCTGTTTTACATATGAGAAAATTGAGGCTCAGAAAAGTTCTATTACCTACTCAAGCAAGTGGAGGAGTCAGGGTTTGAATTCAGATGTATTTGACTTCAGAGCCCAAACCCCTAAACCACTACACTCTACTTCTAGTCTTCTTAAAAGTGATGTCATGTTGGCAGTACATACCAGTGATATGATATGGTAAGAATAGCACTTTACTTCTGTGGTGTTCCTTCAAAATCCCATAACCCTAGTATAATCATGTGAAAAACATCATACAAATATTAGTGGAAGAACATTCTAAGAAATACCTAACCAGTACTCCTCAAAACTGTCAAGGTCATCCAAAATCAGCAAAGAATTCAGGTGACATCTGTGAAAATGATGGAGTAGGGAACTCCTGTGAAAGTTGTTGGAATCAAAATAGAGTCACTTGTGTTTAAAAAAAAAAAAAAAAACCTGACAAATAGGGAAGGTCATGAAGGGAGGGTTCTCATGCATAAATGACTGATAACAAGAACTATCACAAAAGACTCTGCAAAAACCACAACCTTTCACAAAGGCCATTGCAACCTTACACAGAAAATACTTCTGCAAGGACATCTGTCCAGCAACTGCCACCCCAATGTTGGACTGATGCCACTCTTGTTATTTTTATTTTTTTCGAGACAGAGTCTCGCTCTGTCACCCTGGGTAGAGTGCCATGGCATCAGCCCAGCTCACAGCAACCTCAAATTCCTGGGTTCAAGGGATCCTCCTGCCTCAGCCTCCCGAGGAGCTGGTACTACAGGCATGTGATACCACGCCCAGCTAATTTTTTTCTATTTTTAGTAGAGACAGAGTGTCATTCTTGCTCAGGCTGGTTTTGAACTCCTGACCTCAAGCGATCCTCCCACTTCGGCCTCCCAGAGTGCTAGGATTACAGGTGTGAGCCACCACACCTGGCCTCCACTCTTGTTATTGATCCTTGTAGCCAAGGATAATTATCTCAAAATAATTATGTAATCCTCCTCATTTTTCCTTTAAAAACTTGTATCTGACTGGTCCAAAGGGAGTGAGTTATCTCACTTGATTGTTCACAGTTACAGACTGAACTCCTTGTTCTACTACTTTCCCCCCTTCTCACTACTGCACTTGACTAGTCTTAAATAAATAAATAACTTTTATCTTCCTTTACCTCCATGAATATGCACATAGTTTACTATGGCATGCGTATTCCCATTGCAGTGCCCTATTCCTGAATAAATATCATTTTCTTTTAGAGAGCCTCTCTCTGTTTGTTATTTAGGTTGGCATAAATGGTATCCTAAAGCAAGATCACTTTCAGAAGGAACTGGCAATTCTTCGGACCGGTATGCAGTACTTACTTGAGCCCTTTCAGTTCTCTGCTTCCATGGCTCACCTTTCCTGCCTAGGTGAGTGTTCTTTCGGGCCAAGTCTCTCTCTTTTTAGTAGAGGCTTTTTGACTTTATTCAGGATTTATTTTGGTTATAAGGCCACCTTAATAAAAAATCTTGCATCTGTCCTGGGATGATAAAAAGGCTTTTTGTCTTTTCTGGCAAGTCCTTTCTGGTATAAGGACAATGGTCTGGTTTGAGTACTCTTGTTTCTACAGAATTTACATTCTGTTTGTGAGGCATGTCCTTTCTGGTGAATTTACTTTTAGTTCTTTCTACACAATTTAATATTTTGTTTGCACGCCTAGGCTAAAATTTTTGTGTGCACCCCAATTTTGTTTTCATTTTGGTTTGGTTTTACACATCTATAAATGATTTGGCTCTTTTCCCTTGCTTGTTTCTGAAAATCTTCCAAGAGCAAAAATAAACATTCTAAATGGTGGGTGCAGGATGGCTAGTTAAAAGCCATGGGCAATCATCACCATCTAAAACACTGGTCCAAACTCCTGACATTCTCTGACAGGATTTATAAGATTTTCTTTGCTCTCAAGAGACTAATAAGAAATGGGATGGGATTTTTAAACATTAAGGCATGTCAGGTTTTCTGGGATTCCAGCCAGCTATATTATGGCCCATTCTCATTTACACGTTTAAACTAACAGGCAAATTACGTGAAGGAAAATTCAGAGCTCAGTGGCCGTTATTTAAACTCTCTAAGCTTGTTAAAAAACTATAACCAACTACAGAGTTAATATGTAGAGTCTTGTAAGTTCTCTGTTTATATTGCTATTTTTTTTACCTACCTTGAATCTGCTAACTCTTCTACTGCCGTTGAGATAAAACTAATTACGGCATTCCAGCCAAGAAAGAAAGAAAAAAAGTCTTAAAGGGCTTCCAAATTAATGGCTTTACAAATTACAACAGCTCCATGGCAACTAACAACTTAGACCTAAGAGCCATCCCTTTTAATATAAATTTAGGTTTGCCTGAGTAACAATTGCTTCGGGTAATGGAACAGTTAATTGAAGAATTAATATTCTATAAAAATATTAATAACTAGAAAATGTTTATAAAGTTAGGATCTCAGATAAAACAGGTCAAAATCTTGAGCTCAGAGCAATAACATAGGTATCTCTGCCCAACATAATAATTGCTTTGTCTGCCACACAGGGGCCAGAAAAAAACCTGGAAAAAAAACTTGCTAAAATGCTTTCCATCTGCATTGACTAGTCAAGCAAACCAGACCAACAAACAAAAGATAGATTTGTTACTAAAAATTCAAAGCTACTTGGGGATTTTGGTTTTCTTATACAACTCAGCCAGTCCTAGCTAAAATATAAACATTAAAAATTTAACCTTAAATTCATTTTAAACTGAAAAAAGGGGGGAAAAGAAGGGGGTGAAAGAAATTTTTTAGAAAACAAACTATTTTACCCAAAATTCTGGTCCACATCCTCCATTAGATTACGTATTGGGGCAAATAAAGTTTACCCATAGGAACAGGTCCCATTTTGCCAAAAATGTAATTTGGATCCAACTGTCTTTTATAAACTAGTGAGTTTGTATTACAATCTCATGAAAAAAACTCTAAAATGAAAGTTTTAGAAGATCTTTGTGTGTGTATATATGTTCAGGTATGTTTATGCATATGTTCATGTATTATGTTGTATGTTGTGTCTACACGGTAAAATCTGATATAGTAGCAGAAATGCCTTAAGAAATTCTATTCAGATTGGCTTAGATAAATGAGCACTCATATAAAATATACAGTTATTAACCCAAATACCTTTTCACTTATATGGCTTAAGTAAATCTTTAAGAAATAAGCTGGTTTTAAAATTATTGGTAGAATGAAAATAGAAATGTCTTCAAAGTTGTCAGCACATATTTTTGTCTGGATTTACTGATTAGTAAGTTTTATATTTGTCTCTGCTAGATGTTTTAAGGTCATAAAACTATAAACCCAACTTAAAAACATAATAATCTTATTTAATATTGTTGGTTTAATAAAAACATTTGTATCTTCTGAATTATCAGCAAAACACCCATATATTTAACCTTAAGGTTTTTATTTAGGTGAACACCTGATACTCACAAGTTATAAAAATAGTTAACAGGGAAATAACTTGAAATGATGACTAGCTTTGTCTAACATCTCAGTTTCCATAAGTAATCTAGGTATAATTGTTAAAATTAAATAAATTAGGTTAATGTAAATGAAATAAATGTTTATAAATGAACTCTTCATAGTTTCAAAAATCTTTTTGGTAACTTAAAATCTTAAAGTTA